>FIZR01029042.1:0-120678 GCA_900060175.1 Ferrisia virgata
TGTAAAGAGATGATCTACTGTTGAATAACCCTTCCTGAAGCCCGCCTGTTCTACTGGTTGCTGTTGTAAGAGCACATTCTTTACAGAAAGAAAATCCAGTTTTGACCGCACTCAGTCGGAGGGCGGGTAATTTTATTTTCAATTTCCGTGATTATAATATCTCACGGAAATCAGGCTGAAAAAACATTAATTTGTTATTATTCTTTTCACTTGTTTTTTTTCAGACGTAGAAGCCTACTGGTCTGCTTGATGATCATTCCTGTCACAATTATTCGAATTTTTAAAACTATCAAAAATTATTTATGGGTCAAAAAAATCACTATCGATATCGCTTATATTATTGAACTTGCTGAAATACTTCTGTCATATTTCCTAAATGAACTTTTTTGAGCTTTTAGAGGTCTTTATGCGAAGTAAAAATCCCAAACTATACCTAACAGCCATCAAAACAAAGTTTTCTATTGTGCAGTTGGGGAGGAGAGGGGAAAAGGAGAATGAGGGATCCATAATGGTTTTTATGCAAAGTAAACATCCCAAACTATATTTAACAGCTATCAAAACAAAGTTTTCCATCGTGCAGTTGGGGGGAGGGGAAAAAGAAAATGAGGGATCCATAATTGGTAGCCTACCTTACTTTATATTTGTTGAATAAATCGTCTACTCAACCTATCCCATATCTACAACGTGTTCAATTGATTCTTACACCCAGCCCCTTCTCCACTCTTTAGTAAAATAAGAATGTTTTGTGTTAAAAATGTGAAGTTGGTAACTTGTTTCTAGAAACACCAATAGGAGGTGATGAAAACTGAAAATACATGGAAAGGGGTTGCCTAGCTCGCATTTTTATCATGTAAAATTCTCATTTTGTTAAGGAGTTAGGATGCCAGAATGAATTGAACACGTTTTACATACAGTTTAACCTGTTGAAACAGGCCTGTCTATATCTATTCGGTGAATTTAACCATACGATCGCTTCTAGCTAAACCAAAGCTCAAAACCTCAAAAATGTTAAATGGTCCACACACACACACACACACACACACACTGTAGAATGGCACAAACGTGAATTATTCTAATCCTGCCAATATTATTTACCTCTAGCTTATATGTATATAACTAGCGTATTGAGGGCTTTGCGTAGAATATTATAAGATAAGCGCATTAAACTTTTAAGCCATTCCATCTTAAATTTATAAACATTAAAGGCTTAACTAATTCGTATCTGGTAAAACAATATTTACTTTGTTACAGGAAATGTAATTGTTATCACGGCAATTTTGGTCGAATCGCATCTACGAACACCACCCAACTTTCTCATTATGTCTTTAGCATTTGCTGATTTATTAGTTGCGAGCTTTGTAATGCCGCTAGGTGCGGTTTATGAGGTGACTCGTGAATGGCGGTTTAGCCCGGAATTGTGTGATCTATGGACTGGAAGCGATGTACTGTGTTGTACATCGTCCATTCTACATTTAGTAGCTATCGCTTTAGACAGGTATCCATCAAATATTTAACTAATTACATTTTGTAACATACGTATATTAAATTGTATCTAACCATATACTTTATACTTACTACGAAGGATATTGATCGTACATATATCTCTCTATACGTTTGCTTCGTGTCAAAGTACCTATGCACTCTCTTCCTTCATGCCCGTCCTAGGTAGGTTAGGTAGGTAAGGTACTGAGGTAGCGTAGTACTTTTTGCGAAACCTTACATTGTCTACGTATACTACAATTATACAAGACAAAATGATACAGTAACATCTTGTGGATGTTCGTCAAACATTTACGATACTTACGTACTTGTATATAGAAAGTACGCGTTTTATGTAATTTACTTCTAAATTTTCCATGTCGTCGTTTTCAAACTCAAACACATGAAAACTTTGTTGATAAACAGTGCACTCTACAAAAGGAAAATTTTCGTTAAATTTTACAAACGCTTAGGTACTTTTGAAATAAAGAAAAGCAACGCTAAAATTACGTTTTTATGTTTTTCAGCTCCGTTGTTTATAGTTACGCGTATATTTTGTCAATAATAATAATAATTCAGAAATTATTTGCGAAAGCATATAAATTGCACCAAATTATGGGACATTCGAAAAATTTCCTCATTCGAGTTATATTAATTTCTTTTATATTTAACGCATCGTACGAATGTTCCTTGAAATAAATGACCGATATTAATATTCATAATCCTTGAAAATGCAAGCTCATCTCTGAGACGTAGTAAGTAAATACACAATACACAATAAGTACATCATCTACATGTACGCTTAAGCGAGGCAGAGGCGAAATTAATTTTCGATCTTTTACGTTTAATAAAGATTCAAAATTAAAACATAGGAAAATATTTTAATGAAAACACAAATAGATTTTGATTAATTTACGAAGATGAAGTTTCTTCGACCTAGTCTTCTTTCTAAATAGGTACCCCGTATACCTACTTAAATTTGTCAACTAAGTAGGTACCTTTAATAGGCGAAGTATGTAAAATTCAAAACAACTTGATACGCATTACGAACATTGAACATTTTATAAATTCGTTTAGTAATGTTCTTTGGTGTACGAGTAAAAAAAGTACGCATATTTAATCATGGTTCAAGAAATAAACAAGTCATACGAATGTAGACAACCTTTGAACTTTGAAATAACACAGTTTGAAAAACGAAATACCCCGTCTTCGGTTAATTTTCCGCTAAAGTACATTTTTAGCGGTAAGAAATAAGAAAATGCGACATTGGCTTTCCGAGCCAATTATCAAATTTATTATTCGTAGAAATAAATTCAAAACATTAAATATAAGTTTTAATTATAGCACTTCTTCAAAATTAACTAGTTTAAGCTTTTATTAAATAAAGAGAAGTCGTTAGTCATGAGAAAATACGCTAACAACTTGACAAATACCCCAACAAAAATTCATTAAGTTTTGAAACTTTTTTAAAAGGAAAAATCCTACGACAATATAAAACCAAGATGAGTGTATAGGTAGCTAAGCTAAACTTTCAAGTTTCTGTCGTGCGAATACATATTGTTCGCGTAAATACAAAACAAGCTTATTAATTTAATCGTTTAACCTATGAGGGCAAAATACCTATGAATAAGAAACAACGCAACGCAACGTTTCTTTACAAAATATTTACTACCTACCTAAATACTACTATACAATTAAGATTAAGAACATAACGATGTGAGATTATTCAATTTGAATGATTCATCGTACGTGGGAATTATTGCTGAAAAATTAAGTTCATGTGTTCGTTCGTTCGTTCGTTTATTTACCGGAACATCTCTGATAAACGGTTATACACGATGTGGGTTTTGTAACTCTTCATCGTAAGATATCGTTTGAAAATCAAAACAATTTATAGATGAATTCTTAGTCGATTAAATTCAATTTTCTGGCGCTGTAAATTTTTAAAACAGTAAGCTCACAAGTCCCTCGACACTTCATCATAAAGATATGCGTAATTGTAATTGATCCAGCTTCAATTTACCACATATTTAGTACCGCTCCGTCTTACTACAAGCAGGGCAACTTATACTGCATTTGTGTTCAATGTGTTGCATGTTTTAAACATTGCAAAGGCGTATTGCACACAATGTCAATTTCTGATTGATACCATGAAAACGTAAAATCAGAGATTGTACCACGTGTTAATCTCGTCATCCTTATACTAGTGATAGGTCAACTCATGAGACTTACATGTATAATGGTTAGCATATCTAAAAAATTAAAAAGGCTAAGATATGTCATTTTCAAAATTTCATTTTCACCCAACCCTGCCACTTACTTTGAAAATTCATAGGAAAAAAATGAATGATAATAAAAATCCGATGTTCGCTCTAAAACATAGCTTATACTCTCCAGTATGGATGGTATAAAAATCAAGAGTGGGGGTGAAGTGCTTCGAAAAATATGATAAAATGAATGCACAAAAATATAACTAAAAATTTGTAACTCTTTCAAGTTTGTGGATAACTTTAGAAAAGGTTATTGTGAGCACCTTATTGAAAAATTTTAATGTGAACAGGAGAGCATCTTCAACTCTGTGGTTAATATGGTAACCCCTAGAGTTGTTTTTTTACGGAGAAAAACACATCAATTGATGAAAAAAAATTTAGTTATTTTTGAACAAAAATATTAAAAAAAATACACTTTTGAAAGTAAATGTATGGGAAGCAAAACGATTCGACCACAAGGCAAGGGGTATAAGTAAACGGGTGTGGTAAAAAAATCAAAAGTGGGGATGAAATGGTTTGCAAACTGTGATGATGTATGCATTAAAAAATGTAGTTAAAAATTTTTAATTTTTTTAATTTTTTGTAAATAATTTCTGAAAAAGTGATTATGAGCTTCCCACTAAAAATTTTTAAAATGAAAAGCCATACACCTCATTCTCCTCAGTGGATCGAATAGAAACCCAGAAAGTTGCTTACCAATGGAGAAAAAAAAATGTAAAATGTTGAAATTTATCAATTTTTTTCTTAAAAGTCACCATGACTTCCCATTTTTCAACATTCAGTATACTTTTTTCTACGTTGGGAAGCAATCAGGGTTGACCAGAGTCTCTGAAAATTGCAACTCCGAGTCATCATGTAGCGAGTCGCTCATCAGAAAGACTCCGAGTCTGTTAAGAGTCTTTTATGGTGAGGAGAAAAATCACATAAATTGTTCGTTTATGAGCCAATCCATGAAGAATCAAAAGTTATATATGTAATATATCCAAAAATCAACTTCCTATGTTGATTAGAAGAGAAGCTGCGGGAGTATTTCCTCATTTTGACTTGAAAATCACAAAGGCTATTTCTCCCATAACCTCTTCTCCTAGTTGAGCTACGGAGTTGAAATTTGGTATGTACATTTAGTGGTGAGTCTTTGATGGAATTTTTGGGAGTTTCTACATTTCAGACTCTTTCTATCCCCTCACAGTGCCGAAAAAGCAATTTTCGGAGATTTTTTGAGTTTGTCCTTCCTATATCTGCTTTCTAGATTGAGATAGTGACCATGATCAGAGAGATCAATTTGTAGCTTTAAAAAAAGGCTCTAAAATATCTCCACATTACATATTGGTTTCATTTTTCTTGATTACTGATATAAATTCCGCTAGAGAGCACTGATACTTGACCATGAAGATGTTTCCTGAACTTTGATTGGATGATTTCATCTAACCTCAACCAATGAACGTTGATAATATTTTTATCAACGAATAACAACAACTGTAAACTATCTGATGTCACATCAGCTAATGACCATCATAACTCGTGACAATTGAAAATCTCAACCAAAGTTAAATAGAATATTAAGTTGGTGCACTTCAATTTGACATTGAAAATTTTCAAAACCCAGTTGAGAGCGCTACCATTGGCTTTTCCCAACGCTAATTGGCTAGTTCTATTTTGCAAGTACCACAATTTAGTTGTATATGTAGTGGTGTGTGTTCACTTTGGTGTACGTTGTTGATGGTTTTAAGCGGTGATCTCACTCCGAACGAGATTTTTCAAACAAATTCTATCACTTCATGCAAATGCACCAACTTGGTATTCTATGTAATTTTGATTTCAACCAATCAGAATGCAGGAAAAATTTTGAAAAACGCGCTACGTGTAAAATCCATTTTGAAAGCTAAAAAAAAAGTAATTTTTGGGATCAAATATCAGCGCGCTCTAGTGGGAATTTGGTGAGTAAGCAATAAAAAAAAATTTCTACAATCTCCTTTTCACTGTAACCTGCAGAGAGACATCTTGATATCTCAATAACTATAGTTGATTGTGCACTATTACTCGCAGGATTTACATTGACAAAATTTTCTTAATAGAATGAAAAATTCATCGTAAAGTTTTTTCAAATTAAAAGTTTGAAGATCATGAAGCAAATCTTTAAACTCAGGTAATACAACACATCACAGATACACGTTTCTTTCATTAATTTTTTATTGCCGAAATCCGAAATGGTACATATATCGAAAGCAATTTACAAGTTATGAACAAAATTTTGTAACTCGTGAAACTGTGAAAGTTTTTATTGCATAATTCATCATATTTTCCAAACCACATCATTTCCACTTCTCAATCTTTTCATTTTCATGCTTCATATCGCATATCTACTTACTACAAACATAAGTAGATCTAGTTACCTTTACTTTTACAGCACTTTGGATACGTAAACCTAAGTTGTTGTTTTTGCAAAATCAAAGAGCTGGTATTGAAATGCAATTGTAGTGTATATTTTTACACTTCCTCCCACTGCAAAAAAATCTAAATCTAGATAGAATTTTCTTGCAAAAAGATAAATTTTTCCATGTTTTGCCCACTTACTATCATAGACGTACTAGCTTTCTACTTATTATTATAATTTTTTTCTAATTTCTCGTAAACCTACAGAAAAAAAAAGAACAAAATCTAATGAATTTTATTTTACCAGATATTGGGCTGTAACAAACGTGGAATATATACACAAACGTACACCTCGGCTTATGTTAAAAATGATCATAACAATCTGGTCGATATCATTTTTGGTAAGCATCGCACCATCTTTTGGAATGAAAGACGAAGGATGGTTAGATCGAGTATTGCAACAAAAAATCTGCATCGTAAGCCAAGATCTTCGTTATCAGATTTTCGCTACTGTTCTCGCATTTTACGTGCCGTTGATAATAGTTCTATTTCTGTATTGGAAAATTTTCCAGGCTGCTAAATCGCGAATACGTAAACATACAGGTATGCAAGGACCTTCATCTGGACCTAATGTTTACGCTCGTCATGGAGGCGTAATAGCAGGTACGTAAACGAAATTTTAACCTATACCGAAAAAATTTTACCCCCATAAACTGCATCAAAATTGCTAGTCGTCTCGTAACAGTAGGTATGTCTATTTATTTTACGATGGCAGAGGATATCTTAAAAATGGATTTTCTTCTATCTGTTCATTCTTTGCACTTGATGCATTTTCTTGATCGAAGTTTAAATAGACAATTTTTTTTGTTACGGGTAAAACCAAATTATTAAAAAAAAAAAAAACCTAAAAATTGAAAAACAAAAACACTTACTTATCCGTTAACGTTACCGAGTAGTATATAGAGAAAAATCGTAAAAATTTATAAAACTCCTTATTCGTTGTACTTTAGGTAGCCTAAGTAAACTATAAAAGACCTAAATAAATAAAAATCATTACGGAATTTCTTCGCATAAAAAAAGCACACCGATAAGAAAAGTTCGTCTTTTATGGTCATTCAGCGACAATAAGAGAAATTACTAGAACCTATTTTTATGGCATCTTGCAGTGCAAATATTACTCGATCATTACTTATCAAAATAAAACGAGTACTGTCTGTATAAGTACACAGAAATACTCGATCAGAAAGGGGAGGGGACGAAAAATTTTTCATATCTAATAAATTTACGGCGAATAAATTTTACGATTTGGGGTTTTCATTTTTTCACAAATTATATACCTATCTATTCCACAGAGATGGAAAAAAATATGAAATATTTTTCATTTTAAAATTTCGGATTTACGGTTTGAAATCAGACCCTAATTCTGTTTACGTACCTGTATAAAATGCATTTACATTTATATCTACCATTTCATCATGTAAGCTTACACGTATATAATATTTTGTAATTTTCATTACTTTCAAATAAAAAATAATATGCTGCATTTAATACGTATAACAATAGCCATTATATTATACCTTACATACATATAAAATACCTCCATCTTATTTTTAAGCCATCCAAGTACTTAAGATTTCAAGTGAAATGAATTATTTCCAGTTTTCTGCATTCGAATAGCTATCAACATTTCGTGCGGTCCGTTTCATTGATTCTGCACGTGTCTGTTTTCAATGAACTCGTAATATTGAACCTGTACTTAGTCGTATGTACTACGTAGCTAACTATGTACGTAGTCTACGTAGTACTTACGTATATTATCACAAAATGGAAAAACGTTGATTTCTTTTACGTAGGTATATGTATCTTGAGCAAAGCAATATGAAACGTTGCGGTATTTCTACATAGAAAATCATTAATTTTGTACGAAAGTCATCATTAAATAGGTATCGGTACAGATACCTATCTTTTGGAATAAATTATTACCGTCGTTATATATACAACCCACCTACAATCTACTCTCGTAAAATAAAATACCTACTCCAATAAATCATTACTCTTAAGTAGATACATGCTCCATTGCAAAAAAATAAAAAATAAAAAAAAAAGAAAGAAGAAAAGAGGAATTTATAGCAGGAAATTTGGATATAATAGATCCCTATTCATAATAATTTGAGAAAGTAAATTGACGGAATTGTTTAAGAGATGCGATTAGGCGTTTTTTACATTTCTTTTTCTTTCTTCTTTTTTTTTTTTTCATTTATTATGAATTTAAAATTAATATCTTTTGATTTTCACACGCGCAAAATAAAATACTACAAAAGTATCTCGATTGATGATTCTAAAAGTGCATTAGAGAATCGATAGAATGCATTCAAAATTATAAATTATAACAATAACAATTATTACTATAATTTAGTCTTTTATTCATCTTCCGATCACGTTTTCGTTTTCATAGCAACCACAAAGCTATAAATTTTTAGGGTAGAATTTATATTCAACTCGTGTTTGCTTAACCGTAGAAAAATAAAATAAAAAAAATGGAACAAACGGATTAACCGAAATAATGCACAGACTACATTTGGAAATTAAAAATTACTGAAGGCTGTAAAAGATATGATTCTTATAAATGTTGGTACTAGTACCTATTTCATCTAAAATACTTTTTATTTAATATTACGTTTATTAATTTAGAAATTTATTTTTTAAAATCTGACGAGAGTATGGTATTGTCCATAAAAATGAAATTAAAAAAAAATTTTTAAAATTAATTAGGTATATATTTTTAGGTATGATTTTTATATGGTATTTAATTACATGATATTACGAGTACATTGTGTATAGATATTCACGTGTTGAATAAAAAAAGCACCCATACACAGACAATTTTTTTCACAAGTTATGAAAGTAGTACTGGTAACAGTGGCGCATTTAAATTTTTTTTTTTTTTTTTTTAATAAGAATATCTGAACAACTTGGGAGGAAAATACCTATGCCTACAGATAGGAGATATCTTGCTGCCTCATTAAAACGTTTTTTAATAATTTTTTTTTGATTTTTTAAGAAATTTTAAAAAGTTACGAACAAAATTTCGAAAAAATTTATTCGTTACATTTTAGTAAAAATGAGAGGTTTTACCTGTTTACCTGCTTTAGATTCAAATTGGGCAGATTTTTGTAAAAATGTTGGAGTTGTATGAATTCGTACACGAATAGTCAGGATTAGTGACGTAGTCATGGGGGGTGTGGTTTACACCAACCCCCCCCCGTTTTTGAAAAACTTGAAAAATTTTTCTATTCGTGTTATTTATATTCTATGGTTTGAAGCTAAATCTTTAATAACCTCAACTTTTCTTCATAAGCCTGCTGAAAATGCACTTCTCAGTACGTAGATGTAGTTAAAACATTAAATTTTTCCATAATTTTACCCTCATTTATTAAATCTCTCCCTACCACAAAGAAAAATATATATGTCTTCCATTTCCAAATGTTCCTGAATATACCACTGGTTGAAATCAACGTTAATTTGAAGTATGTAGCAGATCCTCCAAAAGCAACTCTGGAAACCTGTCAAGCGTTGCAATCAAGCTGAAAAGTCGAACCCCGAAAAAATACATCTGGAACCCCTTACAAATGTACATGTCAAATTTTAACCTCCTAGCTCAATTCGGAAGGGAGATAAGCGTGAAAAAAATTCGAAAAATAAAAAAATCCAGCCTAATTTTCGTGAACTATTAATTTAGGTGGATTGAAAATAAGCATTGCGATTTCCTAATCAGTAGTTGCAGTAGAAAATGATTTAAGTGCATAATTCAGACCATCAAAGATCACATTTACAACGCCACTAAATCTACATTCCAGATTTACATACAAGAAATAAACCACAGCTCGCGTTCTCGCTTTGTTGGGCTGCTCACAATAAGAAAAACCGATCACAAAACTACATTTTCGGGGTTGTGAGGGATTGCTAGGTAGTTGAATGGTCGAAATCGCCAAAAGGCACATCTATAGTACTTTTTCAACTTCTTAGCTGAAATAGGAAAGGAGTTATGTGGGGAACAAACTCAAAAAATAGGAAAAACAAATTTAAAAAAAAGAACATTTCTTGACTGTAAGGAACGCAGTGGGTCTTAAAAGTCTAACCTCCTCAAAAGGCACATCGAGGACCCTCGATAAGCCCACATGCCAGATTTCAACTTCCTAGCTCATTTTGTCGAGAAGATAGGGTAGGAGCAGCCCTTTTTCAAAATCAAAAAGGGGGAAATCCTCATATCTCCCCTTCTAATAGACCTCGGAGGCTGATTTCTAGATGCGGTGTACAACTTTGGATCGTCTATCGATTGGCTTAAAAAAGAACAATTTTTGCGATTTTAGCCTCTCAGCACCTCCTACCTCAAATTTGGGCATAACTGAATTCTGACCCGAGATCAACTTCGCTTCAGAATATCAAACCCGCCGCTAGTTCAAGTCTATCGAGTTGAACAAATGATTTTTAGTTTGGGGAGGAAAAAATAAAAATAAAAGATAGATATGGCAATAAAATGATCGTAATGGTGTTCTATGACCGTAAAACGGATTTTGTTGATATTCTCCCCCCCCCCCCGAGCGTAATAGCCTGGTTTTCATTGACCATATGACATTGTAAATGAGACTGAAAAAAAAAACTCACAAAAAACTACTTTTTCGAGGCTGTGAGAGGGTGCAATGAGGCTGAAAAGTCAACCCCCCCTCTCCAAAACACTCATACAAGGCGTCTGTTAAATGTAGGTACCAAATTTCAACTTTTCTAGTTCAATTTAGAGGAAAGGCGTGTGTGGAAAAAATTCAAGAAATAAAAACCTAGTAAAAAACTACTTTTTTGGGGCTGCGAGCGAGTGTAATGGGGCTGAAAACTGAAAACCGCCAAAAAGCACATTTAGGACTCGTATGTAGTACTTGCCAAATTTCTAACCCTTATTTCAATTTTATGGGAGATATAGGTGTAGGATTATTTTTTTTTTCAAGGTAAAAAAGAGGGAAAACCGCCATATCTTCCTTACTGATTGACCTGGGAGGATAATTTTTGAACATTTCGTACAAATTTAGATCCCATATCGATTGAGTTATTAACGAACCATTTTTTCGATTTTTCTCCCTCAGTCTCATCCTCCAAATTCGAACATGGTTGAATTTCGACCCAAGGTTATCCCCACTGATGTGTATCTAATTCGCCTCCAATCTGAGTCTATTGGCTAAATTTGATCAATTTTAGTTCGTATTGAGCCAAGTAAATGATCGTAGCGTTTGGAGAGAAAATAAATATCTAGAACCACCGAAATGGTCTCGATAGTCTACTGAAACCTCAAAATTGATTTTGTTGATGTTTACCCTCTCTTCCCTACATTCCATAATAGCCCGAGTTTCTTTGATAATATCAGAGTAATAAAAAAATTTTTAAATAACAATTTTTCAAAAAATCCCCTAGTTACGTTTAGTATAGGCAAACTATTATACACGTATATTGGTCGAACTTGAAACGTCACAGCAGGATACGAAGAAGGTACTTTTGAGGCAAAACACCCTGTAGGCATAGCAGCAGGAATTTTCTAGAGTAAATTCAACCAACACGAGAAGACACAGCGCTTTAAATGCGTCACTGCGAAAGGTTAAAAATTTCACTACTTAAGTACCTAGATATACCACGAATGCATAAATATTAATTAAGTTTATTTAAGCGGAATTTTAGCAATCTACAAACTTGTTAATTATATCGAAAAATGTATTCCATCGATATGTTTAGGTTTAGTGAGCGGTTGTACAGGGCAAACAGGCGTAATAGCTACGGCTATCGTCGGTGCGATTGGCCAACCACTACCGACCATTACCGAAGGCACCACAACTAACATTACAACAATGACGACCGGTACTAGCGGTAGTTCTGGATTACCTACAAAATCGATGGCCGATTTTGAAACAGATGCACCAACCGAAGCTACATCTAGTACCGCTCAGGCTCAAATGCAACAGTTACCAAAACCTAAAAAAAGAAAGAATAAAAAAGGTCCTTTAGATTCGAAACGCGAACGAAAAGCAGCCAAAACGTTGGCAATTATTACGGGCGTTTTTGTCGGTTGTTGGATGCCTTTTTTTGTACTCGCTTTAATATTACCACTTTGTCGTAAACTCCATTGTATCGTTCCTCAATACGTTCTTTCGTTTTCCGTATGGCTTGGTTATCTTAATTCGACCATAAATCCATTCATATATACTACGTTTAATCCTGAATTTCGTAACGCCTTCCGACGTTTGTTTCGGGGCCAACGAGGACCACGGCGAGGTGGACCACCGCCACGTTATGTATGACTATCCTCCCAAAACAGTTACCTACATGTTTTATTATCTTCAATAATTATTTTTCTATTTATTGGAGCGCAAATTGTTTATTATATAAACGTTTATATCGAATACGTGTAGTACCTATTACTTTCAACATTATGATTAATTGATAATCAAATAATGTTTACATAAGGTTCACAATTTATCGCGAAAATGTTCGAAAATTTCGATCCTGTACCTACGTTTGACAATCAAATTTTATAGCTAATACTACAAACGATAAGTAGGTAAACAGTTGTATACCTACGATAAAAATCAAAACAAATACCAGCACAAAATTACTACCTACCTACCTATGAATAGGTACCTACTTGTTTACCTATCCATTAACAACGTTTGACAATTGTGAACCTAATTATATTTGTTATAAGATATTTCTTTTTGCTGTGATATTTAACATTATTATTATTGACGAATCATTTCATTAATAATCATATCTAATATGTTTTTTTTGTTTTTTGTTTTTTTTTTTGTTTTCATTTGGAAAATTATACATACCTACAAACGATTGAAACATCAAATCCGTATTATGTAAAATTAATTTTTGAATTATCTGCATATTTACACTACATATGGCGACATTTGACATTTGCGAGGGTTATTAAATAGATTCGAATCAATTCGTTTAACCAAGTTCAACAAACGTGTAAATATACAATATATATTCGATCGACTTTCCGTAAATATATATATATATATATCTATTTGTACCTTGTGAGCGACTTAAATAATTTATGTGTTCCATGAATTACTAATTAGAGGAAATTTGAGTCTTTGAACGTGTACTGTACAGTATTAAAATTCATTTTTTTATTATACACAATTTACATCATTTTTATTATCTATTCGTAAAAAATAATTTTCAAATCAAAAAGTCAATTACCTCCTCGTTTAGCGCACGGGTATTTTTTATTTATCATTTTGAAATTTTTATGCGCAGGAATTTTGAATACCTACAAGGTGTCCGGTGATAAAATGTACTTGAAATTGGAATATAACCGGGTACCAGCAAAAAAAAAAACATATCTAATGAAAAAGTTGCCTATCTTAAAAATTGAAGGGGGCTGGTGAGAAGCGAGAGCTAAACCTTACTCCCATGAAGATTCTCAGTGCATGCTAAATTTCATACAAATCACTAGAAATATTTTGAAATTTGTTTAAATTTTGAAAAAAGTTTTAAAAAATCTTAAAAATTGATGGAAACATTGAAACTTTTGGAAAATTTAAAAATGATTTTGCTATAAAGCTTGTTTTTCTTCGTATGAAATCTACAAAACTGATGTTAAAACTTCGAGAAAACCAATTCTTTTTAATTTAAAAGCATGATTATTTGTTTTTAAAATTTCTCCCTTGCTTCGATCGGATATTGATACATATTTCTTTTTTCGATTAATAACAAAAATTAAATTTCGACCACCTCCACCACCTCCCCTCTCCCCTTGAAAAACAATCAATTTTATATTGCTTAAATATATCCTATATTTTTTCAACTTTTTGCTTTTTACCAAACTCCAACAATGAAATGAATGTGCTATCAAAACGAATTTACAAAATAGTAATGCATAGAAGACGGAGAACTGATCAAATTTCGAGTTTGTTTTTCGACTAATTTCAAAATTAAAGAGGTTATATTAACAAGTTGATCAAAACGAAATATTTCAAAAGAAAAATAACGATGAATGTAGATAGTACATAGAAAATTGAACAAGTTTTATTCTCTTTATTTTTTGCCTAAGAAGAAAATTAAAAGAGCCATAAGCAACCTTTTTTCAAATAATTTTGGTATGTTTGGCTGCTTCAATTTTTGTGTTATGTAAAAATTAAAAAATGAAGAAAACAAAGAAAACAAAATTTACTCAACTTTCTTTGAAATATCCATGTTTATCTTTCAGTGCCAGTAGAAAAACGTAAAAAAAGAGCTAAACCTGGATAAAATAGTTAGGAAAGATTTTTTGATTTATTGTACTCTTGTAGGTACGTCATTAAACGTATTCAAAACCCTCAAAAAGCCTACTGTCCTATTTACATTTTTTAAAATACTTTTTGTGGAGCTCTGGCCATGCCCTCCCCCCCCCCTTCCAAGTCACTTCCTCGTAAAATTGTAAGCAACTTATCAAAAAGCATTAAAACTTTATTCTCATTACAAATATTCTACTTAAAATATCGGCATTTCTTTTAAACCCCCAGTTTTTGGAGCCCGAAGTTCGAATAACTGTTATTTTTCAAAGAGCATGATCACTTGAGTATGGGCGAATCGGCTCTCATCTGTTGGCAAAGTCAAAAAAGTCACTGGTAAAAATTTTACCGCCCCCACATCCCCACATCAGCGTAGACCATTCGTATGAAATAATTTTGCAGAGTATCATATTGATATGACGACATACATTTCAAGCACATTAAGAGAGATAGGAAGGACCGATAGAGGAGTAGGAAGGCCAAATTTTTTACCAGTGACTTTTCGAACCTTACCAATTAAATAGCACTGGATAGTTGGGAAATCCCGAGTGGGAGTCAATTTACCATTCTTAACTGGTCATGCTGTTTGGAAAATAACAGTTTTTCAAACTTAGAACCCTAAGATTAAGGATTTAAGAGCAGTATCAATATTTTAGATAGAATATTTTTGTAATTCGCATAAAATATTAATAATTTTTGATAAATCGTTCACAATTTTACGGAAAAGTCATATCGGTTGAGAGGGGGGCAAGGGCTCTACAAAAAGCATTTAAAAAAGAGAGGGTAAACAGCAGAATTTTTGAAGGATCAGTCAAAAAACCTAGCCTAATAATTTTTTCCGGGTACATTGTTATTTCTACTACACTATTAATTTTCTTTTTGGAAGATTCCACTTTGATCAACTTGTTAAAATATCCATTTCAATTTTGAAGTTAATCAAAAAACAAACAACAAAAATTGCTCAATTTTCTATCTATTATCGATTTTTATGCTTGAAGATTCGTTTTGATCATTATTCTTAAAACACTCATTTGCGGTTACATTTAAAACGACTAACAACCGAACAATAGGAAAAAGAAACATGATTATTCTTATTCTTAATTGTTTTATTAAAAATCAGAATTGATTTTAAAAAATGAATCAGTATAATAATTTTAAATAAAATAATCTATAATTGCATTTTTTAAATTTTAGTTTAAATTAAACTAACTTGAATCAAACATAAATTTGAAAATCAAAAACAACATCCTTATTTATATCAGCTAAAAGCTGAGAAGGCTAATTCTGTTGCTACTCGGTTATATCTAAATTTCTAATTTTGACATCCTCTAACCGGACACTCTGTGTATGTAGATATAGTTGAAAAATACTTTAATGGTAATATTTGAAATTTAAGATGATGTACGTTAAAACATTAAAAACCATCTATAACCATCCGAATTTTATAGAACCTTTATTCATGTTGGTATTTCTAGATGCAAGTTTCTTCCCTCAATAAGAGCCATTACTTTCGGTAATTTCAATTCTTAGTCAAATATTATTACTTACGTTAAATATTAAATATTCATGTTCGAATGAATTTTCGTACCGTTAAATATTTTTCAAAAGTTTTTCCTAAATGTACCAATTCCCTATTTGCTACCTACACCCAGCCACGTCCTACTAGAATAATTTAATTAAATCGATTTAATACCTACTTGACAGCTGAAAATATTACCTCACAATCATTCAAATTTTTATTCTTTATTCGTTCCTTTCTTTGATATAAAAAATTAAAAAATTATGCCTACCTACGTATAGGTAGTAGGTGATATGCTACACCCGTATATGTTTCTGCTAGAAGTTTTAAACTGTCAATATCACATAATGGAAATGAAAAATAGCAATTTTTTGAACGTTTTTCAAATTTATAAATTTTTTGAAACATACCTACACTTTCTTTTTAGCAGAACGAACATTCATCATTAACAAACATACGGTATAAGCCAAGTTTCGTCATTTTTTTCTCCACATTCATGCCACCTTAATCAATCATTCGAAGAAAGCTGAAAAATAAATATACCGAGAAATGTCTATGGCAAAAATTATTATTTTCATACACCCCCAACTTTTGCGAAAATTTTGTAACGCGTAGGTATCTTGCATACATACTATTTTACACTACACATATTGAAATGGGGTTTGTTCATTAAAATTATTTTCCGTATAAAGTGGGTAATATATATCTGCGTATTATTTAATACGGTAGGTACCTACGTACGTTACGTATAAGCGATGAAAACAAAGAATATAAACTTAATACATTTGAAATTAGAACAAATGAACCGAGAAACTCGGTTAAACTTTTGAACATAGTGGAAGATCAACATTTCAGTTGAATACAAAATAGGTAGGTACCTACCTACCTACCTACCTAGCCGTTGAAATATTACGACTGTACTCTTGATACTTGAATTTTTAATCGTTCTGTTCAACTGGTAAACTTATACTTAGTTATAGTTACTTTAAAATATATATATATATATACCTACTATCCTAACGAGATTTCTCATAAGAATAATATCTTGCTGAAAATTTATTCGAATTTGTACAACTTTATATGAATTTCGTGTACATGATATTAAAAGAACCGAAAGTAATAGTTTAATATTTTGAAATTCCGTGTATGAAAGCATGATAAATGTATTAAATAAGTAATAGTTATGTATCTGAGAAAACACAACGGTATTACAACCAACAAATTCTAAACATAAGTTTCTGTTTAAGATGTTTTAACGTTTAATCAGTGTAATTTGTAACCTTATTGTGGAACTTGTGATAACAAATTATGTTTTAAAAGTGTGTCTAAAATATTAGTGATTTTTTTAGATTCATTGACGAATCAAATATTTTAATCATGTACTTAAAATTTTCAATATTATAATATCGTTCCCGTTGCATTTTAGTGATTAGTAGGTACCCTATCAGTAGTATTTACATACTATTTGTATGTAACGATAATTCTCGTTTAATGTCGACGATTTGAAAAAAAAAATTGTGAACTCGACCTTCACAGGAATGTGTATAACTATGAGTTGGCAATGAACTGTGTAAATTTTAAAATATATTGGATTGTTTTTTGCTGTTTCATTTATTCATAATTCTGACTTTCGTTCAAAGTAAGTAAACGCATGTGGATTTGAAGTATGATTTGGAGCACTAATTAATCTTATTCAGATGCCTGTGCATACCAAGCAAAAAACCAAAATAACTTCATCGCCGTAGATATGATTCAGAAAAGAAAAAATACTTCAATTTCTTGGCTTACTTACCTGGAATTAAAAAGTCATTATTAAAATTGTTTAAATACCTACTGCTAGCATATCTAAATGCATACACATAGGTATCCAGCATTCATCGTGAAAAAAATTATTACAGGCTATCTACAGTAAACGGTTAATTTTGTACCCAATTTTTGATGATTTTTAACGATTTTTTCATATTTTAAAACTTTTTAAAGCTTTTTTAAATTTTTGATCAATTTTTACGCAATTTCAAATGATTTTTTTTCTTCATATTTTTGGTTAGTTTTCACTTATTTATCGACATTTTGTCATGATTTTTGATCAATTTTCTACATTTTTTACCCATTTTGATCAAATTTCACTCGTTTTTCAACTTTATTCAATCATATGCAACACATTGGTCAAAAATCACAAAATTTGCGCGATTTTTGATTAATAAGTATTAAAACTTAAAAGTTTTTTTTCGGGATGGAAAGGAGCAGAAATGGAAGTAATATTCAAATCCCAGATCGAATTTTCACCATTGGGAGCGTATTAAGAATAAATGGTTCATTTAATCAAGTTGGCAGGTAGCCCCCAAATTGTTGAACACGCCCTTGTTTCCTGGTTGAAATCTTACAAAATCTTAAATTTATTCATAAGATGCTAGTAGAAAGTATTTCTTAATTTTGAGAAGAGGTAAATAAATACCTATTAGCATTAAATAAGGAGTTTTCATGTCCTGACGTTTAGTGGTTCATCGAAACATTAAAAATACTTCTGCGCATTACATTGATGAACTGTATCAAGCTGTTGCACAATTATTGGTTTCGCGAATTCTTACCTATTGGGCAGATTAATACGCTACTAAAAAATAGTATTACAATGCTCTCATCATGTTTTTTATTTACAGACAAATATTCAGTTAGGAATGTCGCAGAAATTTTCTACAATCCTATCTACAAAAAATTTTTTATCATTTCCAACAAATCTTCATTTTATGAAATTCACGCTTTGAAAATATATGTATCTACTTTTTAAAAAATCCAAAAAATCAAATGATGCAAAAAAATCATTAATTAGCTTGAATTTCTTTAATAAAAATGAATTTAATGGCCCTACTTCAACATATTTTGAAGTTGTATTTTGGATCATTTGTTGGTGTTTCATTTTTCAGTTATTTAGGTAAGTACATGTTTTACTAACCATTTTTTTTTTTTTTGTTGTTGTTCTGCCATAAAAGACGAAAATATTGAGTAATAATGAAATGATCGTTCTATTTCGTAATGAACGATAATGACTTGTGAGCCATTTCATTTCATAATACAAGAATCTTCATTTAAATGGTCAGATTTGATGTAACACGAAAATTAGACAGCCCTGCAGTATGTTCCATGTAGTTATACCTGGAAAGAAAAATAATTTGATTGAATAAACAATGCATATAATTTATTAGGTATTTAGGTACTTATAATTTATATTTTGATTTTTGTATATACATTTCGGAATATCAGAAGTACTTAATTAGATAATTGAAATAAGTGATGCATTCAAAAACCACATACACTTAATTCTCCACGATGATTTACTAAAAGAACTTTAATTATGGCAATACTCATTAAGTTTAACGTCGTTATCATTTAGCATTCAGGAAGCCAAGATAAGCTTCGAATCAACAAGAATGAAACATCTATTTTAAGAGCGAAGAACCCATTTTTCATATCTAAGTATACACTTACACACTTCAATGATCTAAAATTATACTATTTGTTTTAAAAGGTTGTTATAATTCAGAGCAAAACTAAAGTACCATTGATTTGAATTTCTGAAGTTAGAACACTAGATCACCACATCACGTAATTATGTTCCAGTACTTCGCAAAATAGAAGCTTGAAATTGTTTAGTTCGGTTCTATTATCGCCGACTGATAAGAAGATGAGAAAAAATTTAATTGAGAAATTTCAGTAAGAAAAGATATCGGTAAAAATTTAAAATTATCATGATTTTATTAAATTGGTGTAAATTATTGTGTTAAGTTGATGAGTTCGTGTTTAAAATAGTTCATTCATCTACCATCAGTGGGAGTAGGAGTGTGAGTAAATTATAAGCATTTTTCACTTATTCAATAACTATATTTTTTTTACTTTTTCATTTACTGATCTACAAGTTCCTCATTATAAAAAAATTATTACATAGTAATATTCAACGAAATGAATGATTACAATCCCATGAAATTACAAAGAGTATAAAATTTTCTGTGGTAGTTCGGTGGAGTACCTAAACAACCGTATAAATCGTTCACTTTTAAACAATCGGTTTTACTCAACATTTTGCGTTGTCCTATTGTTTTCCCTTTCTGCTTTACGGTTATCGTTGGTTTTGACTTGCTAATACTAAATTGAACAAAAAAAATATTATGGATATCATATAAAACGAAATGCTCCCATTGATAGAAATATATTAACGTATACCTGAAAAATGTTCTACCGTAATGCATTATACTGTCGTAGTCGTATTCGAAACTGTACGTTGTATTTTCCAAACTTTGCTTATCAAAATTAACTCTATATTCTGAAAAATCAAATATGTGGTCAAAAGTGTGATTTTTTTATAGATGTCATGTTCATTAGCATATTATTGAAGTGTAAAATATAGGCCTACTTACGCGGTATAACATTATCTAAATGAATTTTTACAAATTTGTCCCTGTCAGCTCGGGATTGTTCGTGAAATATTCCAAGAGCGTGTAAAAGCTCGTGTAAAGCTCGTCCTTCACTCCCTAAACAATTTTGACTTCTATCGTCTGGCGGTTGCAATGACAGAATCTGGGGACCACCGTAACGACCCACGTAAGACCAACATCTAAAAAAATTCATTATTCATCGTTATAGATTTACATAGAAAATAATAATAACCGCTCGAGAATTGAGCTTTTTACGTACCTACCCGCTTGGATATTTAACTGGCCATATAAGTAAGTAGTCTTTTGCTTTACCATCCCACGGAATAAATTTTACACAGGTCATAAAATTGAGAGTTTGTATCGCTTGGTAAATTGTGATATAATGTTCGGTTTCTGTTAATAGAATGGAATTAAAAATTTCGTTCATCGAGTAGTTGTTACTTTGTTTTCAATTAGCTACTTTGTTACCATATAAAGGACTGATCACATATGGGACTGTTCTGTTCTTCCATAGTTTTTCTGGAAACACATCCCATCGAAGTCCGACTCTCCAATAGTTATATATCTGTAAAAATGATTCTCTCTTTAAATAAAAAACTAGTATTTCAAGAGCCAACCACCAAAAGTGATTGTGAAAAAAAATAGTTGTTTATGAAGGCGAAAAAAAAACTTTAATTTTGACTATAGAATTAAACTGAAAGTTTTTGATAGGTACCTACTTCATTGTTTAATGCCATATCTCCTTGAAATAGTCCTGGTCTCACTTCTGGATCATATTCTACCTCTTGTAAATCATCTGTATCTTCTTCGAGATTAAATCCCTCTTAAATATATTACACGAAAATGAAAGCATTCAAATATCATTGCATTGAACCGAAAACAATAAATTTTTTTGTTCACATAGGAAAATAAAAAAACATACCGGGTATTGGAGGATGAACAACATCTGGAATTATTGGCAGTGATCTGTTGATACTACGACAATTTGTTGTAAATATACATAGATTACACACAATTAAAAAATAAAAAATATCACACTTGAGTAATTTAATACTACAAATGATTACATTCATTTTAAATCCTATAAAAAATTACATTTTCCTTGATCTGAAATGAATCGTCAATTTGATAATTTATCACTAAAATTATTATTTGTGTTATTATTTTAACGTAAAAAGTTATACAGATATCAATAAACTTCCTCTCAAGCACACATCTATCGTGTCTCAAGTGAGACTGATAGACTTGATGTGGAAAAAAGTGGTCTCTATGTATGTCAGAAATACATGCTTCTAACTACAGTGAGTCTCAGTTTTGGAGTGGAATCCAGATGGTTGTGCTTTTTTCAATAATATTTATTATATATTTTTTATACGTCTTCGCTTAAAAGCGTGGTACGCGAGAAATTAATCTACACGATAGTGATAATCGCTTCGAAATGACCGATCGAGGGTTATTTACATTTAATGGCTTCGTGACATTGAAAAATTTCTCCCTATCGACGCTGTTATTTTATTACTTGTTGGATGGAGTTTTTTCCACGAGTTAAAAAATTAAAAAATTCTCCTTCGATACAAAACCGAGTCGTTATGTGATTTTGTATTGCATTCAAATGGTTTATTCAGATGGTCTCTGATCTTCAAATTAGTATTTTTTTTTTTGTTTTTTTTTTTCGATCTTCTGTAAATTTAAAGTTATTCTCTGGATATTTAACATAATGAGATTTATTTTTTGCGATACTTTCATCATTAACGGATAAAATGTTTTAAAAATTCAATGTACGTCATGAAATAAAATTATCTATCGGCAACTTTAGAAACATGTTGAAAATTCTTTTTTTTATTTAAAAAAAAAACTACAAAATTTAGGGGTAAATCTTCGATAATTTTGGACAAAATTACTGATAAGGGGAGACGATTTTCAATTCTTGAATTTTGTTTTTTTTTCAGTAAATGAGATGAATTCTTAAAATGTCTTAAAAATCCCCAATAGGCAATTTTATTTCAAGGGGTAAATTGAAATTTCAAACCAATTTATCCATTCATGATACAAGTATTACAAAAATTAATTTTCACTGATAAGATACCCAAAGCATACCCCTTAGTAAACATTCACTTATTATCTATGTATGTTTACCTTATTAGCTTTTGTACTAGAAATAACATTATTATTCCTTGCACACTAAAATGTATTTAGTGATTTACAAAACGAAGCTAGAAGTAATCAAAGCTTATGTCGTGGACTATTTAAAATACAGACAGTTTTATGTAGCATGTACGGATAACGTTAATATCTCACTGATATTCGTATCAGTTTTCAATCAAAGCGTTCAAAGTTATTGAAATTTCTTTATAGGTTTTCGAACTACGTATCTATGGATAAGAATGAATGATGTTTTATCATGTATTACCTATATTGTTTCAATTTTTATACCGAAGATTCATTTTAGAAGCATTGATTTATAGTACGAGTTTTTTTCTCTAGACAGTATACGGACACGAACTTGACCTGTTGGTATGGAGTATGAACTCTCGTCACCTGTTATTCTATCGCCCAATGCAGCTCTAGCTACATAGTGTTTTATATTGACCTATATAGATTGTTTGGAAATTCATGGACGTGATTGAATTCGATACATGTTCAAAGGAGTAAACGCGCCATAAATTTTTCTTCTGTTTAAGAATAAAAATGCGTCGCTGCTATGTTCGGATTTCTATAGCATCTCGAACGGATGGCAATGGAAAAAAAATACACGAAAAAAATGAATTTCTGCCTATCGCATAAAATATCTTACATGTTCTGATTTTGCATACGGTGACCTGTTTTCTTTAATTTACTTGCAGAAGAACAATTTGTGATGATTGGTCACAATGGAAATGAAACTAAGAATTCAGCGTTATCAGATTCAGCTTTAGCTGGTGGTTTGAGTGGCGCGTTAACTAGACTCCTGTTACAACCTTTCGATGTCATCAAAACTAGATTTCAAGTAATTTAATATATGCGGTATTAATTTTATGCTAACATTTTTGCGAAGATAATGACCCAAGTTGAATAATAACAAGTTGCCTATTTCAATACCTTGGTATCGTGTATATTTTTATTTACTGGATGTATATATGAAAAAGAATGATAGTTTTGTGGTACCTAAGTTGTCTCGTCGTATTTTTGTTTTTACTTTTCCGTAATCTTATTTCAAGATCAAATTCACCGAAAATAAATATACTAAATTTGCATAGTACGAAAATCGAAATACGATCTCTTTGAACTTGAATTTTTCATTTCAGTTACAAGTCGAGCCAATATCTCGAAAACATGAAACATCTAAGTACCGTAGTATGCCTCAAGCTATCAAAGTCATATGTCAAGAAGAAACAATTTTCGCCCTATGGAAAGGGCACGTTTCCGCTCAAATATTATCAGTAATATTTGGCGTTGCTCAAGTAAATTTTTCAAATTGATTCAAATGTTTGTCATCTGTGTTAATTTTTTTATGCAAAAAAAAGTTTTTTCTGTAGTTTACAGTATACGAAGAACTGACCAAAGTAACTACTCATTTGAATACAGATTCGTTGCATGGAACTGTGTTAAATTTTTGCAGTGGAGGAATAGCGAGTGGTTTCGCCACTATTATTTCGTTTCCTTTTGATCTAGTCCGCACTCGTTTCATTGCTCAAGGACAAACGAAAGTATGAAAGTATGAACTTTTACGCTACTAAAGTGTGTGTCTGTGTACTGTGTACCCATTTTGATTTTTCGGAAACATGTTTTAAATTCTAAAAAGTGTCCAAATCAAATTAAACTTATGCCTGGAATCCTTATTACGACTAAAATTATAATTTTATAAAAATAGTCAGTTGTGCATTGTGGTAAACTAAAATAAAATCTCTTTGATCATACAGGCTTATAATACGGTTTATGATGCTGTTACAAAAATAAATCGAGTAGAGGGATTCAAAGGACTTTACAAAGGATTAACTCCAACTTTAATTCAATCAGCGCCTTATGGAGCTTGTCAATTTGGTTATTTTACTATATTTTCCAAATTAGACGATCATTTTCGTAAGTATCTCTACCTATGTAAAAATAGCAACTAGCGAAAGTAATTCATGAGCAAAAAATTAATGGGTCAATTTATGTATCGGCTATCGATACGACGATCCTATGTTATAGACATATTTAGTCAATCTTCCGATGGAAGCAAATCAACTTCAAGTTCCTTGACTGCTGGTTTTTTAGCAGGAATGGGTGCTAAAGCCTCAACGTATCCTTTAGATCTCTCTCGTAAAAGATTACAAATTCAAGGGTTTCACGATGCTAGAAAGGGATTTGGAAAGGTAATTATTTTTAAAAACAGTTTTTTCAACTTCCAAAATGGCTAACGATTGTAAATGAATTATTTCTTTTGCTTCCAGCCTTTTATATGTAATGGTTTTATGGATTGTCTTGTAAAAATCTACGCCGAAGAATCATTTAAAGGATTTTTCAAAGGATTACAGCCATCGTTGATAAAATCAGCAATTACAACCTCTCTGTATTTTGCATTTTACGAACAAATTTTGGAATTTTTACGAATTCGTGCGTAGTAGTTGATCTTAATCGTGGTTCGGTAAATTAGTAAATTCGGTTATATGTTAATTCTTCGTTATTGTGATCAATTGTTTTGTTGAATAAAAAATTAATTCATAAAACTTACACAATATTTTCGAATAAAATCAAGCGTTTTAAATAAAAAATTTATTAAAAGTAATAACAAATATAACTGATAGGTAAGTTTAAAAATACAAAATAGTTATTTTACAACATTAATTATTTTTGCGGAAGGCGCGATAAGGATAATTGGTATCGAAGTTGAAATAATTACCTATCAACCTCAGTATAATTATTAAGGTATCAAAATGTTTTACTCTTAGGATATCTCCCTTTATCAAATATGGTTTACCAGGCCTACACAATACATTTATATAAATAAAAAATAGGTAAATTATATTTTACCAACTAACTCTTAAGAAATTTTGGACCTATAGAATGAGTAGTGAAATTTTTTACAACTTCAATTTCATTCTGATCATTAAAAAATACAGTCTTGGTAAGTTTTTAAAACAAAACTTAATAAAATAATACTGCGTTAATAATTTTTCTCGCAGTGTAAATATGTACGCGTTTAATAAATAAATAGGTTACCTATCCTAATAAATGACATCATCTGTTTACTATAACAAATGGCTCATTTTCCAATTCTACCAACGTAATTTGCTAATTTAGGTTTTCTTCATCTCTTACCATACGAAATAGTATATCCTAGGTTCAACATCAAAGTATCTTTCAACGCTGGTTGCAATTGCTTCTCCATGTATTTAGTCAATAACGATCGTATACCGCGTAAAAATATATCTTCCATTTCTTGGCTTATGTCTTCATTAGAAGGATTCCTCGCTTCAGGGCCATCGAAGTAATTATTACCAGCAACTGATCTTTTTTGATCTTGCATTTCAACCGGTTGACAATTATAAGCATGAATGCTGATGAAATTAGGATCGACAAAGGTAGCCGATGTCTTGATACCAACAGCTCCTGTTTTAACCGGTTGAGGAATAGCTATAAAGCCTAATCCGGCCTGTCTCAAACGTAAAGTCATGTTACATTTATCTGTTACAGATTCCAGAGGATTTCCGTATTTCATTAACTCTTCATTTAGCAGTTTCACAGCAGCGGTCACTATTAAATCTTTGAATATCAATTTGGCTTGAAGTATTTTCGTATTCGGATCGAATCGACATTTTTCTATTTTTGCCCAGTGTACACTGCCTGGCACTTTGACTCGCATATCTGTCACGTACATGTCGACTGGTACTGTTTTCAGAGGTTGGTGTAACGCGTACCCGGTCAAATCAATCATTGGTAAATTCGCCGTATTGAGGCGGTTTGTTGATATTGCTCCGAGCGCTGTTTCTAATCTTGCCAAACATATGTCGCCAGTTGATGGTTGGATGGATACCACGCGAGATTCTGATTTGATAATGAAAAAAAAAAAAAATTCCGTGAAGGATTAAAAAACGCGTATTGAAAGAGCATTGTAAATTTTTCTCGTATATAGGTATAAATTGGTATGCATAAAGGTACCAACCTTCAGTTGGTACTGGTTCGTTGACTTCTTCAGGTTCGACTGTGAAGGTATCATTTATTGCTTTTGGTGAAACGTCTGGTAAAGTCATTGCTAATAAAAACATCCAAACTTTCATCGCCATTTCGCTGTAAATGAAAAGATATTAAAAACAATTATCACTTAGAGAGTCACAGTATGGTATGGATCTTATATTCTTCGTAGTTTCCTTGTATTTTCTACTTTAAAAACACAACCTTTCAAGCAATCCGATCGGACTGTTTGATGGCTGCCCCCACCAAGTAAAAAAAAAAAACAAATATAAATTATATTATTCTACCATTTGATTTTTCTTTTGCATCAATAAAAAATTTACATTAATTTTTTAAAAAATAAACTTCATGCTCTCGAAATGATAGATTTATAATCATATCTGATCTACGTTTCAAAATTTATCCATCCATTTTACGGTAAGTAAGTAAAAGATTCAAAATTTACAAGTCGTGTAAGTCCAGCAAAATTTCTTAATGTTTTCAAATTACAAAACGTTATGGTGCCTTCATTATTATAGATTGGCAACACATTAGCAAATTCTACTAAATAGATTGATCAGTTCCTATTTTGAAGGTGATACGCACCGGTCCTCTTCTTGATAATATCTGAATCTAACGTTACAGGATGTTGTGATTTTATTTTTGTGTTATTTTTATACCGAGTTAATCTGATTAAGCAAAGCCTGCGGCATTGCTTTAAATTAAACACCATTTCTATAAACTAACTTTTTCAAGCATTTCGTAAGTAAAGCATCCATAAAAATTCTTATCAATTCTAAACAGGTATTTTGATTTTTGAAAAAATTTTCGGAATCACAGACTATAATGAATGATGATGGTTTAACTATGTCCACTTTTGGTAAATACGTATTGATGAAAAATATACCATTATCGCTAAAGCTCGTTCAATTAATTCTGGCACCCTCCTCCTCCTACTTCGTAAAATCAGACTTTTTTTCATGTTAAAACTTCAAAGTTGGCAACTTGTTTCTAGAAATACCAATAAGAAGTGTTGAAAAATGAAAATACATTAAAACAAATTGCCAACCTGACATTTTTAATGCGAAAAATTCTTATTTTGTTAAGGGGGCGAGGATGCCAGAATCAAATGAACATGCTGTACATTCAATTATAATTCGCCAATCACATAAGCTATAACATTGAAAAATTCTAGTCACGAGTCTCTATGGAAATAAAATAAACAAAACTCGTTTCTCAACTGAATGCATCAGTACTTAAAAGATATTTTTCCTCAGCAACTTCGTTAGTTTAAGCAAAAACTCATTATCAAGATTTAACGAAGGTAAGATTTCATAGGTATAATGAATTTACTAACTCGTTTAGTTATAAAATTCATACCAAGTAGGTGTAAAGACAATCAAAGATTTAGCATTAGCAGTAAAGTAAATACGGTGCAGATAAATAGATTAACTGTAATTTTTGCTTCTTTAGTGTTATATTTGTAATAGACAATTATTGAGATGAAATTTGCATGAATAAATGAAATGTTGGCAACCGCAGATTCCTAATTACCTAAGTAAATTAAGAAAATTAAAAAGGTATCCCACGATTACGTATTACACAATGATTTCGATGCACGTTCTATTATTATTATTATTATTATTATTTTCGACATTGTTATTATTACCTACATTTCATCTGATCATATCCTATCACTCTCATTTAGAAGATAATGTTGTTCAGTGATCTGAACAAAGATCTATTTCTATCAATTATAAAATCTAAAGTAGGAAATCTGCGAAAGAATTGAAAAGGTGCCTAAGTGCTGAACTTATTTCTAACGTAAAATGTACAATTTATTTTTCAAAAAAAGGGGTCCAAATACTTACAAATCTTTCGGTTCATAATTCTAAATCCCATTTCCATTGTAAACAATTTACAAACCTGTGTATTTAAAAAATTGTCTAGCAAAATCTATGATGACGTTAAGCAACCGATATCAACGAAATGTCATTATATACCGATACTGTAAAAATATAATTTAGATACCTGTTCTTTTCGATTAAGCACTGCACTCGACTATGCAAGTAAATCAAGCATTCAAATTTTTCATTTTAATTCGATAGAAACACAGCGAGAAAAATTAACGTTTCAATAAAAAATAAAATTTCAAATAAAAATTACACTAAAAGTTTAGTGTAGTGCATATAAGAAACGTAAAATTCAACTCACCCAAAGTATCGGTATTAATCCGCGGAAGTTGATACAGAATTCACTTCAATATGCCGCGCAAAAAATGCAAGTACAATACCACTGGCTATAGTATAATACTGATGAATTGCAAGTGGCGAATATATGAAAGTACTATCTTCAAAAAGACAGAATAGATTGTTACAAAGCATGTGCACTGTGCCGTAGCATCTAGTGAAATTATATCTTCGGTCACGCTATTTTGAACACATCCTAATGCTTTAATAATTTCAACAGTAGCATACAGATAGGTACACGAGGCTGGAAAAATTTCATACCGAAAGGTTCCAGATTTTGATGACAATAAATATGACATTTTTGCATAAATACCTGATTTAATACCTATTCTAATGTGAACTGCAATTTTCAAATGCATTTCAACTACAAGTACTTGTGATTCTTTACTTCTCTTGTTTTGTTCATCATTCTGTGAAAGTGAAAATTTTTATACTCGAATGTCGCCCTAGTCATCGATGCTCTTTTACATGTAGAATTTTGTTTTTAAATAATGTCTTGAAATAAAAGAAATGCATGATGAGCGAAAAAAAATTCTATAATTTTTGAACGTAGAATTTTTTGATTGTATCGCTGAGAAGAAGTTCTTTACTAGTGTTGAGAATCAAATTTTTCGCTGAGTTTGGTCATGTTCGGATCTACAATGTGCTTCAAACATGTACCGGCTGCCAGTTCATAATATATAGATGTTCATATTTACTGTATGCTCTGTTAAAATAATCGAATCTGTATCAAATAGCAAAGTATCTGAATATTTTCATATTTTAGGAAAAACAAAATTATTATAATGAAATGTCACTTAGGACAATGTACCTACCTATGTGTAGTATATAAAGTGGGTCGTTTATTATATGCATCATAAGATAGCGGTCATCGTTATTTGCGTAGTTTTACTTTTTGTGAGAAAAAGAACGCACCATTCTTAAACAATTTCTATGAAGTAATCATCTGTTGTGCAATTGCTTCCTACCAATTGGACGAGTTCCACTTCCTTTTCACAGTATACATATTTATTGATGAATGTATTTCCAGTTAGATACTGTCTATAATTTATAAACATCCTCGCGTGAAATTTGCGTCTACTAGTACGTGGCTAAATTTTATTTATTTACGGACGTTTGCAGGTCAGATATTATTTTACACCTGCGTGATTCAATTGTCATTATATTTGATTACAGCTATTTATCTATTTACTCTTCAGTTTATCGTTCAATTAGCCTATAACTTCTCGTTCTAAGAGAATTCCGCGTTCAACGTGATGACTTCAATAGGTGTATTTACCTCGTTAAGAGTACAACGTATCGGACTCATACATTATACTTAATTATCGTCTGGTGTACTTTGTTTGAATTTGATGAATATAAAATGATAACGACATTATTACTCCAGTTGATAAGGTAATTAAGTTAACGATATAAGAATAATATTTGGTGACTGTAACCAACTATGCAATAATCGTATCATCTCATACGTTATGGTTCCTCACACTAAAACAATGACAATGCAAAGGTGAAGATGTTAGTTAAAGATTCGTTCAAATTATAACGACATTCGTTTTTATTTTTTAGAAAGTGAAAAAAAAATGCATTTTATTTTTAGTATAATTAATACATGAATTTATTTGAACGTTTCTATAACTAGTTCTCATGATCAAATTAAAAAAAAAGCTTATTATATACCTAACTGTGTCAAAAAAAAAAAAACAACAAAAATTAAGAATTATTATCCTTTAAGATTTCTGTGTTTGTTTCAGAATGCCTAAAATTACAGAAATCGTTTCTTCCGCGCCCCTGGATCCGACCAAAATCACTTTTAAACCGCTCCAAGATTTGAAATTTTCCTACAACGAACGAAGTTGCGAAACAAGTGTTAAAGGGCAAGTTTCTGACGAATTACCTGTTATAAAAACTGATTCGACAAAAAAACGCGACCTTCGAACTCAAACATTGAGTTATACAAATGTAATCGATGAAACATTGAAAAAAAAATTAAAAATAGCTCAAATTTACGATGAAATTGCCTTAATTGATTTAAAAATACTCGAAAGTTCGGAAAAATTTCAAAACTCCAACGCTCACCACGAGAAGTTTGTCAAATCATTTGAAAATTTCTTAAACAAACAATACGAAGCAGTAAGTATTTCTTTAACTAAATTGGAAAAAATAGAAAACGAATCAGCTGTATTGAGACAAGAATTACAAAACCTTCGTAAGGAAGTCAGCGAAAAATCATTAACAATTTACGAATTGGAAGATACTTGGAAAGAATACATGACCAGTCGTAATTTCCTATTACATCTGTCTCATTTGTTGAGCAATGATAAATTGTACACAGGAGAATTTGAAAATGTAACCAAGTTCAAAACCTCTGAACCGGATGAACTATTCGTAAAATTTAAAAATATCGGAGAACGAAGTGAAGAATTCGATTTAAATAGTTTCCAGCATGTTACTGCCGAAAAAATAGTACAATTTTTAGCAGAATTAAAGAAGCAGAATTTGAAAATCTTGCGTTACAAATTGCACTATGAAAAATTGAAAAATATCTTTCAGAATGCAAGTCAATATTTAGAAAATAATTTCGAAAGCAATTTTGATGAAATTGAAAAAATAAGTCGTATCTCTCGAGAAAAATCTCAGAAGGTTATGGTGGAATTAGCAATGAAAGAAACACAGCTAGAAAATATGAAGAAAAACATTTCTTCGGCACAAAAAACTTCACCGCTGCATGAATTTATTGAACGACTTTATGAAAAATGCATTCAAATGCCAGCTGTTGAAAAATCTCATTTAGAAATGATTAAGCAGATAGAAAATTATTGCCATTTATTATTATGCACTCTTAATTCCTTTGACAATGTTACAATACAAAAAGCCATACAGCTGACTACAATTTGAAAAAAATCTAAAAGTTGATTTCTGTAGATTCTCATCGCTTACTTCAGGAATTGTAATTCAGAGAAGAATAAGGCCAATTCTACTGGAAGAAATGAAGATGTCATCATTTTAGTAATCAATCATGATAAATAGGTTGCAAAATAACGTAATTATGATTACATCATTTTTAATAATTTATAGTTAGTCCAAATTCCACATTCAATCGTGTAAGAAAATTTGACTTTTTTTCACGAAATGTAAACATCACTAAATAGCACATTCATATAATAAAATATTACAATAAAAATATAACTCTTCAGAATTATTTTATTGTACAAAATACCATTTACATTACACTTGAAACAACACAATACTGAGGTCATAACATAAAATACGCTTAAAATAATTTTAATCATACTTATAAAAATAAAGACTCAATATTTCAACAGTAACTCACTTAAAATAATGAACTCACATCGCTGAAGTACAGTGATAGGGAAACATACAAGAATGGAAATATTTCAAAATGCATGATCAGACATTTGCTTACAGCAAAATAATATATCAAACCATAAAAAATGGTTTTATGATTCGAATATAATATTGTTGTAAGAACAATAAAAAAACGTACTTGACGTATACACAGGATACATCCATTAAAAAAAACAATTTAAAATTTAAAGAAAAACAAAATTAAATTAAAATAAAAGCGTATGCGTTACTTTGTACTAAATCAAGACGGTGTGCAGCAAAATGCTACAGTTATTTAAATTATGCTCAATTTTCTATTTCTTCTTCTTCTTCATCATCAAAACCGAAACAATTTTGGACGTCGCTAGTTGAGTCGATCGCATTTTTCGCAACGATTTTCATTCCATTTTTACTATCTTGTTTTTCCTCTGCAAAACGCAAACAAAAGTAAAGAAATTCTACATCGCTAAAACAAACAAACGTAAATAAGACTTAGATAATTTGGTCATTACCGAAATCCGGTGTTATGAATTGACCAGCACTATCACTATCGATATTCAAAGTTCCACCTTGAAAATCTCCTTCAGATACCACAGCCACCGCTTGTTCGCCATCTCCTCCTTGCAACTGAATAACTTCTAGAACGACGTAATGTTGTCCATCAGCCCCTTCAATGAGCTGGTTTCCTAATTCGTTCTTCAGCAATTTGTTATCACCCTCGATAATCTCATCTTTCATAACAATATCTTCGTCGCTTTGCACGACTTTCAATTCTTCACCGTTAACAACTTGTATTTTTTTCTGACGTCCCATTTTAAGCGCATTTGCGGTCTGAATGGCTTCGGAATCAGGATCATGCATGCACATGTGACGAATAAGATTACCCTTATGACGGAAGGCGCGCTTACATTCGGGGCATTCGTGAGTTTTTTCTTTGGGTGCCGGAGGTACATAAGTGGGATCGTGATAAAGATTTTGGTGACGTTTCAGTAGCTGCTTTTGTCTAAAACACTACGATTGTTGAAATATAATTAGAAATGAATCGTATTTATGGAGGTACTGATGTCATAAACAAGTAATACTAACTTGATCACATAACGAACAACGGAATGGCTTTTGATCGGTATGAATCAACATGTGCGATTCAAGGTGTCGATGAGATACCGAAGCATACGGACACAAGTCACATTTCCAACATTTTTCACCTTCGTGACTTTTATTGTGAACCTAAAAATAAGTAATTATAAACGTAAAATTATTTCAAAAATCATAAATTAAAAAAAATAGCCTGATCCATTTTTAAAATCCGAATATTAATTCTTCAGATGAATTTTGAATGAAAGTACTTTCTGGTTAGTTGTTGATTCAAAAAAGAAAAGAATCGTACTCACTTTATAGGTATATCTATCAGGAAAATTTTTACCGCATCTACGACATGTGAACAATCGATCAGAAGTATGCAATTTCTGAACATGAATACGCAAATCAGTTTTACGGCCACAAGTTGCTGGACATAGATCGCATTTGAATACAGGCTTCTCGTTATCGTCTATAAAATTTACGATACCATAAAAATTAATTCAAAATAAAGGTAAGTCTATTTTACGCAATGAAAAAAAATTATTTACCGCTATGTATCAATTTATGAGCTTTAAGACTATTTGATTGCGTAAATCTTGAATGGCAAATATCACATTCGTATGGCCTTTCTCCAGTATGAATACGTAGATGGCGTTTCAGCTTGAATGAATCTGGACTAGCGTAGGTACAATGCTGGCACTGAAAATTTAAAAGTCAAATAATGATATTGTACAGACAGTTGGAAACTCATAAATTTTCAGATAATTTCGGGTATTCTTTCTCAAAAATGAATTACCATTAATCATTACCTGATACGGTCTTTCTCCAGTATGACATCTCATATGATTTCTCATTTTACTCAATTCAACACTGGCATAATCACAAATCGAACACTTATGAGGTTTTTCATGAGTATGTTTATAGCGAACATGACGTACAAGTTCACCTGAAATTAAAAAACGTATACATATTCACATATCATCAGAAATAAATTATTAAAATACATGTAATAATGGATTTTTGTACTTTAAAGGAACATATTTATTACATTACTACTTACACAAGTTCTTGAAAAACAAGATACAAAATTAGCATTATTCGTCGACTCAACTCACCAGAAGTAGTGAAAGCGCTAGAACAATATTTGCAGTGATGAGGTTTGGTACCAGTATGAGTATTTACGTGATTTTGTAACGAAGCCATAGTTTTAAATCCACGATCACACACACTACATTTATGTGGACGTTCTTCCGAATGTGATTTCATATGCCTCGACAACAAGTACCTTAAAATGAAAAAAAAATCAATTTTGTGTCAATTTCTAAAAAAATTAATCTGTCAAAAAAGTAGTCGAATTACCTTTTAGGACTGGTATAATCGCAATAGTTACACATATGAGCTTGGGATACACTTTGCGATTTTCTAGTAACTATTTTCATAATTTTTGATTTATCATCTTCGTCAGCAGAATCCTGAAAAATCGCTCATTTGTAAATTGCTGTCTTAATACTGTCGCATCGTGTTGAGTTTACTTACTCCTGCACCATTGGCAGAGGGATCTTCAGCATCATCAAAATCATAAATCGTAATATCTTGATCTTCACCCTCTTCTCCATCTTCTTTTTCCTTTTCACCTTCGTCCGGTTGTTGAACGATTAATACATAGCTAACTTCACCAGGATTTGTTTCAGTCGGTACAATGGTAACTGTTTGAAATGTATCTTCTCCCGAAATAATATGACTAACTTGGTTCACTTTATTACCAGTCTGTAAATAAAGGGTTTTATATTCAAAATATATATCAGTAACAAAGCCCTAATTTCTTTAGGAATTTATTTTACTTTATTTTGATCAGCAGTGGTGCTATTCTCTATGTTATCCTTCTGACTAGATTTTTTTTGACTCTCGATATTGATGGTTTCTGCAGTTTGACCAGCGGAATCTTTATCACCTAAAAACACAGTACCACATTTACTTTTATGTTAAAGCTGAATTCAAAGACAGTAGAATGTTAAATGCTATATAGTATGTACCGCTCACGACTGTCATCACTTGCCCATCAACAGTATCTGTTTGGTAAAAATATTCTCCAGTTTCGGTGACATAAAAGGTGCTAGTTTCATTATTCACATTGGAATGAACCTCACCATCTACGAAAGGAAAAATATTAGTGTTTGTCCTGGTAACGTGTGCAGAGAAAATAGAATTACCCACCAGGCTGTGTAGATTCTGCCTGAATTGTTTGGATTTCTTTATTGAAAGTTTGCAGATAATTTTGTATATCTGTAATATTTTCATGCGAACCATCGGCACTAGGAACTAAAACTTCAATTTTAATACCTTGTTCGCCGTCAACGGCAATGTTTTCTGTGAGTGAAACATGAGAAAACCACACATAAGTATGTCAGAGATATCATGTAGCAAATAATCGAACAGATACACACCGGTTTTAATTTCGTTCTCAGTCATTTTTGAAAAGCCAATATAACAATCTGAAATAGTGAAACATGATTTATAAATCAATGTTGATGATTACACATTCTTATCTTCACGGAATATTAAAACGTAAATAAGCACATATTCCCAATGTTTAAAACTAAGGCGTGTTTCAATAGAATAGCAATGTTCTCAGCTATATTTCAACAAACTATCTAATTATTCTTCTTTAATTAGGGCAGTTCATCTCAAACGTAATCCATTATTTAACTAACGACAAATTTCAAGTTTGGACGAAACGGTTGTTCGTGATAACAGACCCACCATTTTGATTTGTAAAATTTCTCATTTCAACAATGACGTGTTTGTGGTCAATAAGGGAAGAATGTAATATTAGAACTGCGAAGCATAAATTCATATTACAAAGATTATTGAAAGCTTTCTTCGCAAATTAAAACATAAACAAGAATCAGAATCATTTTGAATTTTGAATTATGAAAATTTATACGCCGTCTATCGGTTAGAAATTTAAATGTTACTTACAACAGCCAACATAGGTGGCATTAAAGGCAAAATTTTCAACTCAAAACACTACTAGCGCTGACCCACATACCAATAAATTTACTTTAAAACGAGTTGTACTTACTTCAAATTGAATTAGTATACTTAATAGTACTAATTACGGATTATTAAAGGTAGTAATTTATAAAAATACAACGTAATTAATCCCACAACATAATGTAAACAGCAAGTATGTAGCGTATAGCCATTTTGTTTTAATTTTTCAGATAAATCGAATTCAATGTTACCAAAAGTTGCAGCGCTAATTTCTGTTTCGAAGTCAATTAATTTCCTTTTTACTCTGTTTATTTCTTCACAATTCTGATTTTGCAATAAAAAAAAAAAAGAGATTCGGAAATTTTTTTAAATCGAACAAAATAATATTTTATTTTAATTCAGGAAATATGCGTAACTTTCATTCTTCTTCAAAACGTACATGAGATGAAAAGAAATTTAGTTTTGCTGAATATTACAACTTTGTTTTTAAATAAATTCTACTATTTTTAATAGTTTGAGATTCTTTCCATGTTTGTGGAGTCAAACAAAAAAAAATGTTTTTATTTTTAATTATTTTAAATTATTTCATCTCTCTAAAAAACTAAATAATTGTTTCGGGTCAAATGTATCCAATAATTAATTTGGTGTTACGATTTATGCGATAGTAAATAATCATTTATTCATCATTCATCAATCATCACTCATCATAAAAGCCTAGAACTAAAAAATTATACACCAAGCGGGCAAGTCTATAATTATTGAAATTCATTGTGGAACACGAGATGAGTACAGATGGCGATGAGCATTGAGTAGTGCTACGCTTTGCAAGAAAATCATTGGTGATTTCAAATTTACGTAAAATATAATCGATATTATTCTTTTTAAATAAGATTAAGATTGTTATCGATATAGGATGTACATTAGGAGTTGAGAATAAAAATACAAAATGATTATGAACAGTTGTATTCGGAATTGCGATAAACGATCAATATTATAAAAATTAAAAAATTAAGAACAACAGGACACAAGAAGAAATGAATGATATCAAAGTATGAAAATAAGTCACCCGAAACCGTCAGGGGGTGTTATAGCATGTAATTCCTCCGCACACTTAAAAAGACTTAAGAATTTAAATTTACTCAAACTAATCACTTTCCAAAACAAGGTGTTAAATGTTTTGCCTACTTTGCGCTGAATTTAAGTTTCATTTTCAATTTCATCAAAATACTTCGTTCTAATAACTCCTAAATTTTGAAAACGCACGAATTGACCTTTTCGTTCGTGAAATTAAAATAAGAGCAAACATTTTTATGCCAAGAAAAACAACGTACCTCATTCATTATGTAGCTGTTAAAAATTTATCGTAAAACTCTTTTCAACAGATTCATTTCATCTTCATGCCTGCAGCATGCTGATTTAGCGAATTAAGAATTTAGATTACGGTAATTGTATGCAATTGGTTGGAGGACTTGAATTATTTAATCATAAACGTACACAGAATACAACAATAGCAAGCGATATTTTCCACATGAATTTTAATAGCCGTGGATACTCGGAAGTTCTTGTTAATACAAGTGAATTCGCCAACATAATGTAATAACACAAACACAGTATAAAATGCTACTTTGTAGTTATGTTTTAAAAGTTTGATCATAAGACTCCAACGATTACATCATTATGTCCACAGTTCTTTGATTGCATATATACATTTGTTCATGACAGGATGATATTGTTTCGCCAATATTCTACAAAAAAAAAAATCATTGCGATACAATGTGTTTTTCTCTTCAATCACCATGGTTTTATAATTACCATTACTACAGAAGTCGTGAATAATTCAAGGTCTTATTTGTATACGTTTCATCCTATCCTAACCTTTCATGTGATTATATCGCTCAATCATTGTAACAAGCAAGAATAAAATGAGATTCAATATTTTTTCCTATATTGAACAAATATCAGTAACACAAACATAAAAATCGAGAGTATTAATTATCATTAAATCGATACATATCGAATTAATACAATTTAAAAATAAAATTGCACATTAAAAATATATAGTAAGTATTAGGTACTGCGCCGCGTGTTCAACATTAACAAAAAAAATTAGAAAAGAAAAACACGTAATAATCTGATAAAAATGACTCGAAAAAATTATATAATACAAGATACAAACAAACATTTTACTACATTCGATTTATGTTCTGTATTCAAAAGAAACAATAAACCATCTCAATTTTCTGTTAATACTACTGAGCAAACATATACAAACAAAAGAAAAAAAATCCAAAGTGACAAACTACATAAAACGAAGAACGACTTGCCTGGTAAAACATAACACATGGTATTGAAAATAAATTACAAAAAACATGCAGGGGTGAGGAGCTACCTACCAGTGGGTGATTGTCATGGCAAGGTTTTGGAGAGAGAAAAATTTACACAGTAATGAAAACACAAATGTGAATGTAGGAAGGACAAATATGTAAAATATTCTATTCCGACAAATGAATATAAAAAAACTAGACAAATTTACGGATGAGTAAACTGTTGACTGTTTTCTAGATTCGTAAGTAATTATCTATTTTTAAAAAAATACAAGATATATATTATTATCACATAAATATTGCAAAACGCGTTTTATTAAAATCGAATGACGTATTTAAAAAATGAAAAAAAAAAAAAAAAAACAAAAACAATGAGGTAAAGTAAAAAAATAATGAAATACACGAAAAAAGTAAAAGAAATAAATACGCAATTGAAAAAAACAAACACATTTCACAAGAATTTCTACATTTAGTTGACATTTGTTTTAATAACGTTTGATTCATCTAATTTTTTTTTTATTTTGTTTACTTAATTTTTTTCTTTTTAATATCATACCATATAATATATCTAAACCTTCTTGTAGACCTTCTCCGGTAATGGCGCAAGCTGCTTGTATATGCCATAAATGGCTACTACTACCATTGCCGGTGATCTCGTGTAATCCTAATAATTTTTCTAACTCCTTTGAATCTTTGGCGCCGGGTAAATCTTGTTTATTAGCTAAGACTAGAATAGGAACGCCGGCGTTATCCGACGATTTCGCGGTTTTCAGAAGCTCCATTTTAGCTTCCTCCATACGCTCCATATCTACACTATCGACGACGAACACGATACCATCTGTGCATCTCGTGTAGCTCTTCCACAACGGTCGTAATTTCTCTTGGCCGCCGACATCCCACATTAGAAAATTTATACCTTTCGAACGACCGATGGTGCCTTTGATTTTTTCGCAATTAAAACCTATCGTAGGTACCGTATTTAAATATTGGTCAAATTTCAGTCTGTAAAGTGCGGTTGTTTTTCCGGCGCTATCCAATCCGAGCATGACTATGTGAAGAGTGCCTTGGCCAGTGGGCAGCGCGTCTAATAACGACGAATTTTTCCCCATGGTTGCTCCCATTTCAGTTTACCCAGCATACCACCACCTGAAATCAAATACCGACGTTAATCGAATACACATAATCGACAGTGTAAAATAATTTGTTTTTGGCTCAAGATTCAAAAATACGCTGCAAATGTTAAAATTACAGATACAACTTCTACGTACATTCAATTTATCGCCAGAAGTGAACGCAAACTATAATTTTATTTTCCATTAATGAAAGAAGAAAAAAACTCTAATTGCTATGCGGTTAACGTAAACACAACTTTACAAGAACCAGAAGTGTATACGGAAATAGATTCTCTTTTTTTTTCCACCTCTGTACAAAATATAATATAACCAATCTAATTGACTTTCAATACGGTTTTGTATTCTTTTTTCTTTTCTTTTTTCTTCTTATACTAAATAGTCGCAGATTCGGTGAGCAGCTTTCTAAAATATTTCATTCAAGAAAAATAAAAAACAAATCAACATTTGATCCCTAAAGTAGGACTTGGTTACTTTGTAATTCAAAACAGACTTCTGTGTTCTGCAGTTGGCATAAATTTCAAACTCACCGTAGAAAAAAAGAAAAAAAAAAGAATAATTTCAATTGTTTTATTATTTACTCGGTTCTCTCTATTCTCTTCGGAATGTGGAACATTTTGTTACCGATTTGAACTTTGAGTATATTTTCAAATAACTATATACGTATTTTTTTTACCATTCAAAGTCCACAATTTCACTATTATTGTTTCTGTTATGTATTTATTAAGTGAATGAAACAAAAAAAAAAAAAAAAAAAAAAAAAAATGGTACAAATCCCGCATCGGTATTGAATTTTTAGTACGAAAAAAGTGGCAAACTATTAACTCGACAAAATATATTTTTTATTCATAAGTTAAGTTCGAAGATAATAGCACAAGATTAAGGGCTGAACTTTTTTACGAGAAAATTCAAATGATATTTTTCATCGTGCCGCGGTATATACAAATCTTCACCGCTCTGACATAACATATAAAATAAATTTCTAACGAGCTTTCAACTTTATTTAAAAAAAAAAATAGAAAGATGATTTTTACCCCTTCCAAATTAGATATTCTGATTGTAGTAATAATTTGATATACAATATTTATAATAGGTTTCTCTCTTAATCAATTCTTATTGAGCCCGAATAATCAACCATACAATTAACCTTATCTAAATCGCATATAACACGCACAAAAAAAATTACGAATAAACTTAATGTTGTTTTCATTAACCATATAAGTCATTCAGACTTCGATTCGGAAAAAAATTTCGAACGTAGCACGCTACTTTGAAAGAAAAATAACAGCTAAATATCCGTAATACGTAATTTATTTAACATTTACGACCACCATAGACACGCTGTAATTCGTGCCATGGCATGACTTTATAATACCCACATAAATACACATTCACATACGAAGACCTCACAAGTAGATATCTCAATCAATATGTTGAAAAAAAAAAAATCAACATATGTAGGGTTATTGTGATTATTGGGTCGTCTACAAAGTATAAAAGTAGAAGACACAAATAAGAGAATCCATCGCGCGATAAAATTCTAGAATTCGAAGAGCATTCTCGTACAAATTATTCACCTTTACGAGGCTATTATAGTACTTACGAATTCACTTAAGTTACGATATACGTTGACAAGTATCAAGGGTATTTTGAATAATTAAAAGGTATTTGACGTGATCCTTCTTCCGTATGGAGTACGAACCACCTGAAGATTTCATTTTATTTATGGATGATTTTTCTTTCATTTCAGTCTCCCTTTTGTTTTTGTTTTGTTTTCTGTAGAATGAAGGTCCTACTAAGTACTAACGATTGATTGATCAGATATTCAGGAGGAAACGGTTTTTTAATTTTTTTAAAACTAAGTACATCGTATTCGATAGATTATGACACCCCCCCTCCCAATAAAACGAGAAGTTTCCGTGTTAAAATCGAGAAGTTAGCAACTTGCTTCTAGAAATATAGCGTGTTCGATTGATTCTGACACTGTCCTTACAAAATGATAATTTTTCGTGTTGAAAATGTGAAATTGGCAACTTGTTGCTATGCACTTTCAACACCTCCAATTGGTACATATTTCTAGAAACAAGTTACCAATTTCACATTTTCAACATGAAAAATTCTCATTTTGCAAGGACAGTGTCAGAATCAATCGAAATCAAACACGCTGTGCATGGAAACAAGTTGCCAACTTCACATTCTTAACATGAAAAATTCTCGTTTAGATTTCAGAATTAATCGAACATGCTGTATTTCCATAGACCTTCTAGAATTAACATAGACCGCGCATAGTGATAAGAATACGGCTTCAACTTCAACATCTGTGGATTCTATAAGGAAGATAGTTGTAAACAAACAGAAATTATCAGTGCTTTTTTTGTAAAATTGAAATTAACTTCTTTTATGTTTCATTTATTCTTTCTATTTATTATTTGTAATCTAATAAATTTGTGAAATGAACGCATTGAGAGCGAGAGAGTAAAAAAGCGGGAACTGAAAAATCACAATAATTCCGTTTGTTTACAACTATCTTCCTTATAGAACCCACAAATCTTGGAGCAACTGATAACAGATTTTTCTTCAGACTAGCGCGGTCTATGTTAATTCTAAAAGGTCTATGTGTAATTCTAAAAACAGGCTGCCAACTTCATATTTTTAACATGAAAAATTCTCGTTTTGCGAGGGGAGAGAGATCAGGATCAATCGAACAAACTGTACTTCTAGAAACCAATGATAGAAACCGGAACAAAAACCGAAAACCAAAAACAAGAACCAAAACGAATTTTATTGTAATTTTCCAAAAACCGAAACCGATACAATTCGAGTAAATTACTAAATCTACAAAATCATAATCAGGGGTAGGGGTGTTGACCATAAAGGTTTTGATTTCTGGTTACAATCTTTAGTAATGGTAATAGGTATGGTTAAGGGTTAGGTGTCAGTTTCATTACTGAAATTTCATGTGGAGTGTTTGGGTTACAGTTTTTCTCTTGAAATAATCATTTCAGGTTACGTTAACAGTTTTTAGAGGTTTTTATTTTTTATATTTTTTTAATAAGCAATGTCACAAAATTTGTTTACATTCTTTTCGGGAGGAATTTCTTTATCACTTCAAGTTTAATAAACACATTGGCTGATTTATAAATTAGGGTTGTTCGCCAAATTTATTACTAATTTGTATTGTACACGAAATTTATACTCTTCGCGTGATATGACAGTCGAGTTTATAATACTGTAGTTTGAAAGAAAAAGAAAAAGTGTCCAAATCCATTTGAAGAAAGCTTGACAAACTTCAACTTTGAATTTGTATGCTGTGACGAAGCGAATAAGAATCTGTCTCTTCTATGAAATTCAATCAAGAATAGATAACTCAAAAAGTCAAAAATAAATTGAAAATTTTTCAAAATTTGTTGAAAAAACCGTAATTGAAACAAATTATAATAATTAGTCGTTTTCTGTGAAATATTTCAAAATTTCATTTTTTTAAATTACGTTCTGGTTAAGCGTTTCAAGAAAATCTCTTATTTCGGTTTCGGATTACATGTTATGGTTTTTGAATGAGAAAATACTAGGTTATGTACTGGTTATGCGTTATGGTTATGGTTATTGTTACAGTCAACGCCCCTGATTCCAAAACCAACATTGATCTTTCATACCTGGGGATACAAACCGTGTAAAGTGTGTAATGGGAGATTTTTCGCCAAAGAAGTCCACAGGGGAAAGGTGCTATGCGTGTTAAAAAGATACGCAAATTACTGCGCAACTGTCTGCGCAACCAGGTTATATGGAAGAACTGTTTGATGAAAAGTTAGTGGGCCCGCCAAGTATTCATGAGTATAAGATCGATGGAAACTAAACAAAAAATGAAATGAACGAAAACCAAAACCAATTGAAATTGTATTTTGCATTTTTACAAAACCAGCATGATATTTTAATTGGTTTTCTTAATTTTTTTATCAAATTGGTTTTATTCAGAATTTGATATTATTGTAATACTTTTTTACATCTTTTAAACTGTGAAATGGTACTTTGAATGATTTTTTTGACAATTTTTCTCCTTAGAAGTAAAATTTAGACGTTTATTGAAAATGTTTAGGTCTTTTTTTCACCATTCTATGTTTACAATATGAAAGATTGAATAGGTAAAATACAAATTCGAGGCTTGAACCAGACAAAATAAAGAAAAAAAATTTACAAAATCTAAACAAAACTAGTACAATTCATTTTGTATTTTACAGGAGGTACAAAAACTAAAACCATTTCAAATTTCATTTTGTACTTTTACAAAACTAAGACAAGATTGATGTTTTATTTTACAGTTTAAAAAAACCAAAACCGAAACAAAAATTGAAACGGTTTCCTTCCCAGCTAGAAACAAGTTGCCAACTTCCCATTTCTTTAATGCAAAAAATTCTCACTTCCTTATAATAGATGTCAGAATCAATCGAACATGCTTGTACATAAGTTGAACAAATCGGTTTAACCATCGTACATAATCATCCAGAATTCGGCTAATCATGAATTTTCTTTTCCAGTCTGAACCAGGGATGAAAAAATGAGTGAATTTCAGTTCTCGTCCTCGTTCTTGTTTAACGAATAAAAATTTTTTATTCTGGTTTATTTTGTTTTCATCTAAGATTTGTAAACTTTGTTTTCATTTTGTTCTTGTTCTCCATGGTTCTTAAAAATCTTGTTTTTGTTATCTGCTCTTGTTCGTTATTTGGTTTTGTTTGGTTCCCTATTTTTTTTTATTCTAGTTGATTTTGTTTTCATTTAGGATTTGCAAACTTTGTTCTCATTTCGTTCTTGTTCTCCTCCATGGTTCTTAAAAATCTTGTTCTTGTTTTCTGTTCTTGTTCGTTGTTTGATTTTGTCTGGTTCTCTAGTTTTTTTTATTCTAGTTGATTTTGTTTTCATTTAGGATTTGCAAACTTTGTTCTCATTTCGTTCTTGTTCTCCTCCATGGTTCTTAAAAATCTTGTTCTTGTTTTCTGTTCTTGTTCGTTGTTTGATTTTGTCTGGTTCTCTAGTTTTTTTTATTCTAGTTGATTTTGTTTTCATTTAGGATTTGCAAACTTTGTTCTCATTTCGTTCTTGTTCTTATTTCCTGTTCTTGTTCCTTATTTCGTTTTGTTTGGTTCTCTGTTCTCGTTTTTATTGGTTTTTGCTATTCAACTCGACCAACAATGTTTTGAAAAGTCGACTAAAAGTCATCAAATGGGAGAAAAAATTAATGAAAACGAGAGTAAGACCTCGAAAAAAAAATCACTAAATTTGTATTTAAAGCCACAACAAATCGAGGAAATATCCGATAAAATTAAAAAAAAAATAGAAAAAATAACAGAAAATTGCTGTTCTTGTTCTTGTTTGTCTAAAATGAATTTTTAAGGTTGTTTCTTGTTCTTCAAAAATGGTAAAATTGTTTTCATTGTTCTCGTTCTTCAATTACTAAACTTTGTTTTTTTTTCGTTCTTGTTCTCTAAAATCTTACGTTCCTAAAAGTTTTGGTTCTCGGTACTTAGTAGTTCTTCCATCCTTAGTCTGAACATACACAGTAGTTGGACCTCTATTTTGTATTTCAAAAAAAAGGTAGAATTTCTATATGAGTATTTTATGAACTTCGTAAACCTCCTCTTAATTTCGAAAAGTATACAAATAATTTCAAAAACCGTAACCTAAAATGATATCTTTTCACAAAAGAACATGAACGCTTAAATTTAGGTTGTTACTTATGTTTTTTATTGATATTATTTATTTTTCTTCGGGGTAAAAAAAAATAGTAATTAAATTAACCACAAATAGAAACTAAGCAATTCATTGAAAAATTTGGTTTTCAAAAATTCATCAAAATCCTTCACATTAATTTCGTTCCAAGCTTTGGGTTATTTTCATCAAAACGAAAAAGTTTTTTTATTTCTAAAAAAAAAAAAACACGATTAAAATTTTCAATTTAAATATTTAACCATTTGTATGACAGTATACATGTAAGACATCAAAAGCAAAAACATAAAACGCGAGATGAATTTCATGTGGTATACGCTTTCTCAATAAAAAAGTAATAAAAAACTTTAATAAAAGGCTTTCTCAAGATGAACCATTAAAAATCTCATTTTGGCCCGAAGTTGCGAAACACAACAACTTTGAATTATTCTTTTGTCGAAAAAACACACATCTTCCCATTTTTATCTACCAGTTTGCAGTAGGTATACTTGTCCAACCACGCGAGAAATTTTCTAATTAATATATCTAATCCGGTTAATCTTTTTCACGACGATACACGAATTTTGTTCGCAAAATATCGCATCATATCGTTCAACATCAACTAAACATGATATCAGTATACTTAGGTGTATATTTTTAATATATAAAATTAAAAATTAAAAAATAAAACGTAGAATAAATCAAAACGAAATCTTCCAAACAGGTGCGCAAGCGTGGGATTTACGTTGTGATGAAAAAAATGCAAGTAGGTGTGAGAAGCGCGTGGGTATATTATTTTAAACGTATCTTGAAACTTTTTACACTTTAATACTTCTTTTCCAAATTTGTCCGCAAACATGGTATTTATTAAACGATTTTATCGAATGATTTCCGGTATACAATGCCTATAAAATATAACGTTGAAGAGAGTAAGAAAAAATAGAGAAAAAGATACGAACAAAAAAGAAAGAAAAAATGAAAAAAAAAACGACAAAAGATACATGTACTTGTTCAGTCTGGAATATCCTAACTATATAGTTTTGTTATCTTGATTTCTGATTTTATTCTTCGAAGCAGTTTGAAACGCGATTACAATAATTATCCACGTACAATACATACAAACGAGTGATCATTTTAGCTTGACTAAAACAGAAACAGTATAAGTTCGTCGCATGGATTACGTTCATTAAGTGGAAAATAACTTTTCTAATATAGCCACACATTCATTGTAGACGTCGATGAGATCATAGATACAATCAAAATCCAAGATTAGACCTTCAACATTAACATTATGCTGTTACGTTTAGTACTCATCGTGGTAATAATAAATTGTATTCAGACGAATTTAATCTCCAAGTTCAACATTATTAAATTGAAAATTAATAACGGTGTAACACTACCTCGATTTGATATCTTATCATATCACTTTTCATCATCGAATATAAAATACATTTAAAAAATATTTTAACATCAGTTCATTGCAATGTTTTCCGCTTCTATTCGAGGTAAATTATATAAAACTATAGGTAACTAATTTTATAAACAAATACATGACAAGATAGGTATATTTTGCAGGTTGACATAATTTTTGAAAAAGCTTTTTATTAGGAATACTACGACCTACTATTCAAATTACATTCATTTTCTACCAAAAAAAAAATTTTTCATTAAAATTTCAAGTATCTTTTTTATTTATACCATGTGAATTCTACATTCAGCTACTAAGTACTAACAATACGTGAACTAATATTACACTATTTTCAAAAAAAAAAGAAAGGGAAATTGTAATTATCGAACAAACTTAATTAAAAAGCATCGGTTTACGTTTGATGTTACAAGAACAAAAATAGCTAGTTAGTTTGGTAAAAACACAAAACGAAAATTTAAGCTGTTCGGCCTGTTAACACACGTTTGCTAGTTCAAGGCCGATCAAAATTCTCTCCCAAGTTTCCATTACTTTAAGTGGATTAAAGTTTTGTCGATAGATGAGATGAAAGTTGACATTAGACTACATTCTTGGAATTTTCTGTTTCAAAGGATAATATGTTTCGCCTCAGCAAAAATGTCTGAGTTCGCGTTATGAAGATTTTAAACGTAGCTAAAACTTCAGATGAATGTCTATCTTTCATTTTTGTCTCCTCTACTAAAATAGGTAGAGGAATTTTCAGAAATATACGCTAATTTTCATAAAGAAAATAGCTAATCTTTAAAGATTGCTTTTTACAAAGTTACATTATTGTCAGGTTGTTTTAAGAGTAGATAGTACATATTAATTTGGGAGACCAATAGCCTTATGTACTTCATATAGGGCCATTAACTTCCTAAATTGCTCTGCCTCATCTTTCCATAAGCGTTTTGTAGCCTCCAGCAAAAGTTTCAATTTCTCCAGCATTTCTGAAATTACTTCAGAACGGACGAATATGAACTTCGGCAGCTAAAAATTTCATTCTCACCAACTGACAGTCATCCAAACAGATTGAAGTAGTTTTTCAGCAATTTCCAGCCGGACAGTTGAAAAAATTTTTTTTGTGCCGATTTTAAATTTGAAAAAATAATTAGATTAAATTGAAAAAAATCAAAATTTAACTGCACGAGAAAATTATTATAGCTTCGAATATCGACCTCCCGAATCAATATGTCACATTTTCCACGCATTCTGCTGCCTCCAGCAATAATTTCAATTTTTCCAGAATTTTGGAAAAATCTCCAAAATGGCAGGATATGAACTTCGGCAGATGAAAATTTTATCCTTCACTATTGTAGGCCATTTCAACAATTTCAGGTGGTTTTTCTGGAATTTCCACGTGAACAGCTGAAAATGTCACTTTTGTGCCGATTTTAAAATATCTATTAATTAATCGACGTCATCAAACCATTTTTGTAGGTGGTGTCAAAACTTTACAAGCACCATTTGTCCTAAATTAAAAATACATGGTTCCCAGGGTTATACCAGTCTACGGTCCATTTCCTCCTTCGCCCCCCCCCCATCCATGTTTTATTAATTTTTTATGCGCAATTCAAAACGTTGATATAAAAAGGCCCATGAGCAGGATTGTTCCCATGAGGGGGGGGGGGTGGACACAGAGGTGAATTTTTTGCAATCGTGCCTTTGTTTGGATAGTCAACTTCACAGCTGAATACAAATTTTGGATGCTTGCAAACACAAAAATGTTTGAAAAAGTGATTTTTTCGATCATTAAAAACTGCACTTTTGGAAACTAAATAATTCATCCAAATTTATAATCTTGACAGCCTAATTTTTTCGAAAAATTCAATTTTTTTAAGCCTGGGAGAGGTGTAAAACCCTCAAACTTCCTGCCATGCGCATAATCAATCCACAATACAACAATGCTGTACCTGGTAATCATTCTGTAAGTTGAAAAAATTTTCAACTGTGTGAAAAGTCGTTTCATCATACATCACCCCTTTTCTCTTCTCAGTTTTTTCAGACCATTAAAAAAATTAATTTAAAATCATAAAAGCGTTCTCACATTTTTGACAGTCGATAGAAGAGTTGCCACTTCAGTAAAGTTTAGTTTCATTCAGAATTTTATTGAAATATTTTCTTTGGAAAATGAGAAATTTACTTTGAATTTTTGAAGCACTAAGAGGGAAAAAATTCCGGAACAAGAGTAGGGGATGCCTAGACATACTCGGCATACCATGTGGAACGCCTATGTTGCAGATTATACTCCGTACAAATGGATGCCAACAGACAGAGGATAAAATTTTTAACAGCAGTGTAATTTAAAAATTCCAGAGAAATTTAAATTTTTGCTGAGACTCCAGTTAGAATGTCTGGATAACTTAATATATCGAATCGCGAGATCCTGGTCAGGTAGTAATCGAGTTTCTGTTGAATGAATGTCTCAACCTACTCGATTTTTCAATTTTTTTAAATCCGGTAGAAAAAAAATTTTCTACAGCTTTCAGAACATCTGGGAAATACAAGAGATTGATTCGCAAGGTCGATATTCAGTAATAAACCATGCGCAATTTTCTGCATTTCATTTTCAACAGATTACATCGTGTGAATTTGTATTACTATAGTTCTGATGTATTTATCTTGTATAGATATGGTTGATACGAATTTTTAAAAATTTGCCAAAAATCCAAAAATAAATTTCAGCAGTTGAAAATTGGTTCCAGTTTTTTTTCTGACATGCTCTTTCCATTTAGCTAGGTTTCGTTAAAATCGGAGCCCCACAGTTGGAGAAGGTCCACTTTGTAGATGAGAAGTATACCTATACGACCAGTTAAATACAAATACGCCCAGTAAACACAATTTTGTTCAGTCGCTTGGCACTAAAATATCCACCTTCCAGTTGAACATTTGGTAACTTTATTCGAACTTACATGCATCAAAATATGGTGCAAATAAAACTAGAAACGGCAAAATAATAATTTTTACTACAAGTACAGTTCAGAAAGTAGTTCAGCAACATTTATAATGATAAAAAACCAAGTGAAATATTTTTACATCGGTCTTTTGGCTGATTTTGAAGATTGAACCATCATTTAAAATTCTCCACTGTTCACTTCTTATCCGCACCAACTAATTTGGAAAAAATTTAAAAATGTAGAAACTAAAATTCAACGAGTAAATTAAATACGTTTCCAAGGTATGTTTTATGCAAGACAGATGACGACTTTTTATTCTCACTAACCTATTTTACGTCTTTACATAGTTTCGGAGCAACAGACTTTAGAGAGTTGAATTTTAATCTTGAAACGAAATGACCTATTCGTCATAGAGCGAATATTGGGTACGTATAAATTTTTGAAAATACGCCAAAAATTGAAAAATCACAATTCGATGGTTAAAAATACTTCAAGAACGTGTTTTTCAGGTGGTGTTGGTGATCAGTTCGGTTTCGTTCAAATTTTTACCTACATAAAAGTAATCTACTCAGATTATACAAAATTTGTTAACAAAACTAACCGTAAATCGAATTAAAAGCAGATGGAAATATTTCGCGAGATCATAGACAGGTCCTAGTGTATGGGGAGGAAGGGGGAGGTGTAATTTGGTGCAAGGTAAAATCTTGATAACGAGAAATTTGTCCAAATCGTAGTTTTGAATGGTGAATCTTGTACTACGCAATTTTTGTATCATTTTTTGTTACATACGAAATTTGTACATTATGATTTTTTGAAGGGGCTGATAAAATTCAAACGAATATGCTGTCCCTTTAATTTTGGAGATTGGCATAATTTTTGTCCGCAAGGTTCGCCATTTGGATTCGTAATTGGATCAAAATTCTGAAACTACTAATTTATTAATTTTTAGTTGCTTGCGCAGCGATACTTATGAGAAAAGGGGGAGAGGTAAGACTACCATAGTTAAACTACTATACATTTATGCTAATGTAGTTCCTCAACTCCATGACGTTTGAGGCCGATTAACATAGATCTGTATCATACATAGATGCGAATTCAACACGTACCCACTCGATGCCCCTTTTTTCCGCATAGATGGCGCTGTATAAGTATCGAAAAATTTAACAAATGAGCAATTTCGAAATTTTGATCCCGTCCCCAATCCAAGTGGCGGACCTTATGGACAAAAATTTTTTTCCTTAAATTTTGTCATGTACGCATTTTGCCTTTCTCCGCTGTTGAAGAGGCAACCAGCATTCGTTTGAGTTCTAAAAGCTTCATTAAATAGTCAAGTCAGGCAAAGTTTGTAGGTAACCAAAAATTCTGCAAAAGTTACCCGCTATAAAGTCCATTGTTCAAAATCACAATTTGGACAAATTTATTGTTTTTAATATTTTATATTGTCCCAATTACCTGCCCTCCCTTCACCTATATAACATTTCAAGAACAAAAAATTTGTTCAAATCGTGGTTTCGAACAGTGAACCTTGTAGTGGGCAACTTTTGCATACAGACTCTGTAACTACAAAATACCCGTGTGCAGGTCACAGTGGTAAGAGCATTATAGAAAATTCTAGTACCGAGTTGTTCACAACTATGGTCGTTAGGAACGCTATTCACTGAATTCTGCAGAGGCCTACCTGAAATTTCTGCACTTTGAATGGTTGAAACCTTGACCGCAAAGGTAGCTCCGAAGTTCTGAAAGTTATTCTAAACTATAGACACTAAAACACCAAGATAGAAATTTTCTGCACCAGGGGTAAATGGATTACGGTTTAGAGTTGCGCTTGGTTTTCCCTGTAGAGGCGCTGTTCAGTGTTCACTAATTTTGGCTCAATGGTAATTGGTTAGAAGTCATTCTACAACCACAACACACAGATTGGAGTTGGGCATTCGAATAATTGAAGTATTTTTGCGAATAAATCGTTTTATTTCAAATCTACACTATCCCCCCCCCTCCACACACACACACACAATATGAGTTTCCATCTATAATATACCTATACATAAGTAAATCTGATTCCAATGATAAACCTTTACTTTTTTTTTTATTATTGTAGGCATTTTGAAATATCATGATTAATAAATGGATTTTTGTATCATATGCGATAGAATGTCAGCCAAAACTAACCAAAAATTTGCGTTCAAAGGTCCTACAAAACATCTATTTTGATGAACCCCATTAGAACCACATTTAATTAATTGAATTTTTAATTTTGGGGCTCTTTTGGGGAGCTTTAATAGGGCCAAATTTAAAATTGACTAAAATTTTGCATTTACTAACCTAAAAAAGGTACGTTTTGCTAGATCGCATTGACATCTTACTCGAATTCTTGAATTTTTAATTTTGGGGTGCATTGAGGCCCTAACAGAGTGAAACTGAAAAACTGACCAAAGATTCGTGTTCAGTCACCCTGAAAACATGTATTTTGATGGGTTGCATTGAAATCTCTTTAAAAATACTTGAATTTTTAATTTTGAGGCCCATTTGGTGACTTTAATAGGGTTAAATTTCAAGGTTCTCACTCATATATCTAATCCGCCGCCAAACTGAGCCGATTGACTGAATTGGAGTGATTTTAGTCAATATCGGGCAGAGTAAATAATTTTAGTCTTTCGGTGGGTGGGGGGGGGAATTAAAAAAATAAGGATAAATATTTGATACTGCCAAAAACGGTCGTAATGGTTTTCTAGGACCTTCGGCGACCCAAGGAACTGAAGATATTACCCAGAAATCGAAGCGATCGATCAATTTGATTTTTGTCCAACAAAAAGTTACTGCTGGACTACAGCGCAGCGCTCCCAATGGAGAAGTCTAGAATAACTCTGGACAAAAATTTCCGTAACAGAATTTCATTTCGCAAGTAAATGTAAGTGAACCTACCGTTTGAAAGATGATCGAAGTAACCAAATGAGTTGATTTAGGCGGGGTGTCATTTTCCAAAACCACTCTTCTGGCCTTTGAGCTTTAATCTCTCCTCCTCACCCTTACCAGAATTCAATTCCGATAGTTTGCCTATCTTCATTATTTAAAGGGGGTTTTCAAATTTAAACGAATACTGTCCCTTCAATAACGAAGATAGGCAAAATATCTATACGACTAAATTCCTAGGAAAAAATTTTTCCCACCAAGTCCACCACTTAGACTGGGTGATCGGATCAAAATTTTGAAATTGCTCACTACTTCAAATTTTTTTAGATACTTGTGCAATACCATGCACGAAGAAAAGTTGGACTCCCAGTGGGGTACATTAAATTCGCCTTTATGTGTAGGTTTACTGTACTATAGATCATATATGCTAATACCTATCTCGATTTCCATGATATCTGTAGCAGGTTTAGCGATAAAATGTATACCTATAAATCAAACTCAGGAAGCAGTTGTCTTCAGATCAACGTTTCGACCTCATCCAAAAAAAAAAAAAAAAAAATCATTTTCAACGTTGAAGTCTGTACAGTTAATTGAATTACTTGAAAAACTTACACTACACTAACCGTACAAATTATAGGTTTACCAGCAGCAACATTCCAGTAACTAACGAATATTACAAAAGGTAGGTAGCGAGAGGTAGTAGATACATTATTTACCCGAAATCATGGATCTTAGAAAAGACCAAAACCACAAAATGAATCATTCAACAATAGCGTTTTGTTTTTAAAAATAAAAATACACTCAGACATGCTATTCGAGGAAAACTGAGATAGACATTAAGCTATACCAATCGTTTCTTTCTTCGATGTTATTTCCAATCCACATACATCTCGAACAATTCTAATAGTTTTTCTACGTACCCATATACCTACTCGATACGAAAATTCATTTAATCTACTAATATTTTAATACCTGCGAGTTAGTATGTTATTATTATTTATGCCTGGAAGATTTTTATTTTTTCAAACATTTAGCGATCGATTATTCTGTATACATTTTTAATACCATCATAGGCAAATCTTCCGAAACATATTTTAAGATCGTTTAAATTTGTACATTCGTAGACACGAATAAAGCTTTTAATTTTTAATCGTCGTTTCTCGAATACATTATCATTATTATTACATTTTTATTCGAGTCCGAATTCCATCTTGCTTCGTGTAATCGATATTATTCGCGACGTAGTATTTATTTTTTTCTCTCAATTCTACACATCGCATAGGTAAACTACCAGCTAGGTACTAAACTGCATCAACTTCTCTAATCAGTTTTTCTAATCCATTCGATATGTGCGGCGAAGTAGGTATACGTAAATAAAGTATCTTTTTAGCCATTGGAATGATCGCGCATTCTGTGTCATAGGAAATATACAGCATAGCATAGCCACAGCACAGCATAGCACAGCACAGCACAGCGCTTGCAAACAACCAGCCTATACGCACCAATGGTCAGCTCTCACTGTGAATAACGTAATCAACCTGATAATAAGTATTCGCTTTAGTAATATATCTAATGTAACTTCGCGATTTAGGGCAAGTGGATTCTATGAATATCTTGGCTGGGTGTAACGCTCCGCGTGTAGCTTCCTTTGAAATTAAATTTTTATTCATTAAACGTATACCTCGTACACATACGTAGATTATGAGCACAAGTATACTCGTATCGTCGTCCTACAATAGCAACGTTATATAGCGCTGTATTTTTGGTAGGTATCATACTATTTTCCACCAATAATGATACCGATCCAGCGTAGCATACGGATAATTTTTCACGACTTGAAAAAATTATAAACGCACGCGCGCCTTCGATATCTACATATTATTTACTATAAACGAGAGCATAGCAAATATACGTACCTAGCTACCTACCTATCTACCTAGCTACCTAACTACCTACCTATCTACGGCAAAACTTCCACCGGTAAATATAATTTCTTAAAACCAAGCAACACGAGCAAACTTTTTTATTTATGATTTATCTATCTCTCTTTCTCTTCTTATTCTCTCTTTCTTCGCTTTTCGAAATATTATTATCGTACCTGCGATTTAAATTCCACCGGCACTTGGTACCTTTCTGATACGAGAACCGCATTCCAAAAGTAGGACACGTGTTTACTGAAACTATACCGTCTAATAAACCACTGCAATATATAACTTTTCTCTCTGTCTCTCGTACGAGTATATATGTATATAAATATATTTTTATGAAATACTAGTTTTCTTTTTCGGTTTATAATTTATCTATACACAAATGAACACCAACGGATCATCAAGCTCTTCAAGCAGCCAGCACTTTCTTCTCTATATGCAAAAATCCTTATTCAAACTAGTTTAGTATACCTATAGCTATACCTATACCTATACCTACAACGTACACGTATCTTATATATGTATCAAGTTCATCAAACTAGCTAAAAACATACCGCTCTGTCCATCATATCACATATGCATATAAATCATCTGTGCCGTATGAAAGGTGACAAAATAGCGGAATTTAACGCAGTTTTTAACGCGTAAATATACAATAGCTAGCATATTAGGTAAAGGTATACACATATTTACCTACATATTATACTATAGACGTATCTAGCTAGCTAACAGCTTTAGCTACCTACCTACCTATGTAGGTATTTATTTTGAAATTTACGCTTCGACTATTCCGCCATCATCAGGGAGTGGTAATCAGGTAGTGTTGTATGCCAAATAGATGTGTACAATAAACGTAAGTAAAAATTAATGTAGGTACTCGAAACGATAATAATTACTCAATGATGAAAATTTATCCACACCTTTAGCCACTTGTTGCCATAGTGGCGAAGGTTTACAATCGAATCGTACCACGTAGCAGCATTCGGAATTCCACTTTTGTACTTTTATGTTAAGGGTCGTTATAAGTAACGAAATCTAACTCCAAATAATGGAGGTGATAATGAAAAACTGACACCCCAAATGACGTCAAATCTGGCAGAATTGAAGTCTCTCAATATCTTATACCTGAAATTTTGAGCGAAAAAAAGTGATTTTTGTAACCATTTTTTTTTTTTATCAAAAATGTGACCAAAATATAACCGCAAAATCGTCGATTTTCATACAATTTTTTGGCCCACTTTTGTTGTTTGTAATACTGCCAAACAAAATCAACTCATTACAATCCTGCAATCTAAATGGAGTGAGGTGGAGGGCGTATATAGGAGTAGACCCGCAGCATATTAATAAGACTATTTTTGGGCTGGCTCGATACCAGTTATCAATTGCACTTCTTGGCCTGACTTCCTGAATAATAGATATCTCCAGAAACGATTTTCTTCGGCTTTTTCAGCTTTTCCAAACCGATTTTTTCCAAGTTTTAAGGGTAAATTTTATTCGAAAACCCATGCCATGATGGGTATCAAAATAAATGCCATTTCAAACTGGATATGAAAAATTCAATGTATTAAATGATGTGACTGATATTGCAGTAAACTAAAACGGAAAAACGTCAAACAAAGTTCATTTCTTCAATTTTTTATGTTATCCAATTTTTTTTTTAAATTTCAATATTTCCAGCAGGAATTTCAAAACTCCCCAACTTTTCTAGATTTTCATAATTCCCTGACTTTTTCAGGTTACCTAGAAATTAGACGCCATGTATCAGACTACCGACATATGGCGGATGGAAGGAAGAGTATCAACGATTTCCGTTTTGGAGCCCTGAAAGACTATTGAGACTGTTTTTGACCATGTCAGATATTTATTCCTTTTTATTTTTTAGCCTGATTTTTCTCTTTATCGTAAATGTTGCAATATTGTCTATAAAAAGTAAGCTATTACAATCTATTGACCTATGACCGATAAGGGGAGAAGGGGGGGGGATGATAACAAAATCCGTTTCGATATCGTAAAAGACCATCGCGACTATTTTTGGTCATGTCAGATATTCATTTTCATTTTTTTCTCAGTACTAAGAATTATTAGCTCAGTTTGATACCGACCAAAATCGATCAAATTTGAAAAATAGGCTTTGATTGGCGGATTGTTTGATATTCTGTAGTGGGGGTGATCTCGGGTTAAAATTCAATAATGTCCAAATCTGGAGGAGAGGTACTCAGGGGTCAGAATCACAAAAATTGGTCCTTTTTAAGCCAATCGATAAGCAATCCAAACTTGTATAACATTTCCAAAAATTAGCCTCCTAGGTCAATTAGGAGGAAAAATATACATGGATTTTTCTCCTTTTTTGGCCTTGAAAAAGAGATTTTTGTCTATCTCTGCTTCAAATTGAGCAATGAAGTTGGAATTTGATGTGAAGACTTAGTAGGGTTCTAAATGTGCCTTTTAAAGGTTTTCAATTTCCAAATTAATTGTAACCTTTCCCAGACTCAAAAAAGTGTTTTTTTTAATAGGTTTTTCTAATTTTTTAGATTTGTCCCACGCACATTTCCCCTCCAAATCGAGCTAGGAGGTTGAAATTTGTTATGTAGATTGCTAAATGTGCCTTTTGGGAGATTCGACTTTTTAGCCCCCTTGCACCCGCTCACCGTCCAGAAAAAGTGAGTTTTTTGATCAGGTTTTCTAATTTTTCGAGTTTACCCCACGCATATCTCCCCTCTTAATTTAGCTAGCAAGTTGAAATTTGGTATGTAGATTTAGTAGTTACCCTAAATACGTCTTTCGGGATTTCAGATATTCATTTTAATATCTACCTGTTTCCCAACTGCCAAGCCCGGATTAAGAATATGTGAGGTAAGAGGCTAATGGCAACGTCGAGAACCCCTATCTTCAACCCCTTTATTCATTCAGGAGACGCATTAAATTCAAAACGTTGATTAAAAAAATTAATTTATTCGAATATTTTCCAAAACAAATTGTGAAACAAACAATGTTTAGGAATGCAACATGGACTTTTTCAGAAAGGGACGAGAAGCCATAAAAAATGTCAACTACGATTATAAAATTTTCAACTCAAATTCTATTTATTTCCCCTCTTAATCATAGTGATAAGATTGTATATGCCCGAGCAAAGCGACGATGAAAATTTTTTGGGAAAAACTTATTTCCAATGACCGAAGAATGCATTTTTAAAAAAACTTTGTCAATTTATGCATCTTCTTAATAACTTGGGCCTCAAGCGTGTCAAGGTTTGAGCAGAATTTTCCATTCAAAAATTAATATTCATGTTTAACTACGAAATAAAAAACTCGAAAAGATAATATGAAGAACTATTAACTACCGGAGCGAAGCAAAGGTGAAATTTTTTCATCATTTTCTTGCTCAACGCTTCTCTTCTCACACTAAAGCATTGGGTTGTTAAAAAAAAATTGATTTAAAACACCGAATAGGACCTCATACAGGTGGGACCGAGGCTGCAGCCCTCAGTCGCCCTTTAATCCGGGCCTACCTACCACTACTGAAAAAGTTACATCCCTGAGTGTAACTTTTTTTTATTACGTGCGGATAATTTTCTTATTTCCTTTACTTTAGAAAAATTAGCTATAAAAAGGAATGCATTGCAACGCTCCCCCTTCCCCTTAGAAATTAAAACTGCTTATTTAACTAACCAAAATCGTAGTCGGTTGGCTAAGTTCGAAAGTGTACTTTGAAAGTTTCTGATTTCCAGTTCTTGAAAAAGACATTTTTCTAATTTAATAAAAATTCAGGAAAACTAAACCTATAAAATTTGATAGAAAAATTGTAATAATTAAAAATAAACGTAATGATCAGCAGTCATTTTCAGACAGGAAATATTTATACGCTATTAACCTGCCTCAGGACCCATGGTCTGTAAAAAAAGAACGGTCTCTTCCTGGAGGAAACCTCTGAAATTAAGCCAAATGACTCTTCCTGGAGAAAACCTCCGAAATTAAGCTAAACAACTCTTCCTGGAGGGAACTTCCGACTGCACTATATACATACAAATTTATGATTTTCCAACTCTCTGACATGTTTCTCTCAAGTTATACTACTCATTATACATCAGGTCGAATTAAGGAGATGATAAGGTCGCATAAATTAGAACAAACGCCCTGGAAAAAAATGGTTTATAGCTAGTCGAAGGTTTCCTCCAGGAGGAGTCATTTCTGAAAAATTTTAGCAAAAATTACACTATCGGAGATTTCCTCCAGGGTGAGTCTATTCGCTTTTTACGAGTTCATGTCGGAGGTTTTCTCCAGGATGAGTCCGCAGGCCGGTTAAAATTTATATACTAAAAGAGCTGAACTACTCGTACTTGATGAAATTCAATAATTAAAATTTGTGGTCTAATCATCGGTGATATTTTCATACAATTTATAAACATCGTAAATTTTTACAGCCTGATAACTGGTTATCATTTGATCTATTTTTAGTTCAGTTATGCGTAATTCAGATAAAATACAAGTTTGTATACATGTCACCGAAACATTATAGAATATCTTAATTTTCAATAGAGCACTGATAAGAAATGAGAAACAAATCATGAAAGAACGTTATAGAGTAGAAATGATTCCTACTGATTATAATTCTAGTAAAAGATCTGAATTCTCATCACACAAATCGGTAGTTTTCAACAATTCTTCATTCCACGAATGATTTTTGAACAGTAAAAAATATATCATTTTCTATTTGCATAAATCTTAATTTTTCATTTTTACATTCAGATTATTTGTTAGTAGTTTAATATCTAATACCTACATTATTCGAAACCGATAATTTCTAACTCATATGTTTCATCAGCATTTTGCGTCTCACGAAACACTTCGTAAAAAATTCCAAGCCAAGTTTCGAAAGAACAGAATGAAAGTTTGAATTGAAATTTTTTCCATTACAACTTTGTCATTTAGTACATAAAGTTTTCGAGGTATTTAAAAAAAAAATATTTATGTAACTTGATTTATACGAAAAAATATTCAAAATAAGGATACGATTACATTTAAAATATCTTTTTCGTATTGTAAAAGCCACTGGATACCGCACAGAATAACGAATCGACGTTCATTATGCATTTGAAACACCGCAGGACATTATATCTACTCGAGAGGCTTTAATCAATAATCACTTCTTCGCATGACATACCTACCTATTTTTATACATCGAATTTGTATAAAAATATTCTTTTGATTATTCTCGTAAGACCTTTTCGAATATCGAATTACCGACTTTAAGTCCATTATTCACCTTTCATGCTTCATTTCACTATACATATTAGCGTTACAATGTACCCAAAAAAATGGCCAAAAGAAACAAGATCCTTAAGAGGTTTTACACGAATATTAGAAGGACCACCAGGATTATAACTACTTACGAGTAACATTTTAAAAGGTACGGTACAATATAAAGAAAACAAAACGAAAACAAAGCTTTACAAAGGAGGGAAAAAGAAAGAGAGAGATAGAAAAAAAAGAAAATGAACAGACTGTTTCGTGTCATTATAATGTTCCATATGATCGACCTGTTCGTAGTAGGTAGGTAGTAGGTACTTAGGTAGGTATGCATTAAGTGATTTCGTGTAAGCCATTATTTTCAGTCTTTTCAATTTTACATCATCTCCAGGGTAGTCTTCCGGCGATAGGACAATATCACTGAATAATCTTTCTGCTTCTATGACTCAGGACGCCATGCTTGTCCATTCGTCCAGCAGTTCAAGTTAGATACCTGTTGTAATAATACACAATCTCAACTTGACTGTTGTTTTTCGCGCCAACATGTTGTTCTTCGATTCATTTTTTTTTTTTTACGTGGAAGACGAGATTTTAGCGATGGAATGCGCACTGCATCAACAAGATCAACGAATCGAGTGGAATCGAGTACAAAAATACACGATTTTTAAAGACAACCATCTCGTCGACATTTTTGGGAGAGTAAATGCCAACGTATGACGTACATATTATTAATTGTACGAATTTTGGCATAAGCAAATGAAGAAAATGGTATGTTAAACCATGAGAAACATATTCGTTACCGCATAAGAATTCATCATGGGATACAATTACGTGATTTCATCGTTGATACGTAATTAAGGAAGCGTTCTGTTGGGATATTATGCACATTGTATATAGTTGGTTGAAAACAATTTCATCCTTTTGTTTTACACGCTGAAACGATAAAACTGATATTTTAAATCTACCATCAAAAACGCGCACAGGTATTGATGAATCTGATCAGGAAATTTTTACTCCCGTACATGATTTTCACTAAATGAAATATCAAGACAAACACAATGCACCGTTAACGAGGTATATACGATAAATCGCGTCTTACTGTTAATCGTTTTCATGCGGAAACAAATTAAAACATACGCGATTTATGAAAATAATTTGAAACGAACGGTAAGTAACGAGAAGCCTAAATAAACTGGTTTTTTGTCATTTAACGGGATCAGTTTAGATGAAAATCATTGATTAACGCGTGATAATTTATTGATAAAGGGCAATGAATTCGTGCATTATTTTCAAAAACAAAAAACAAATAAACCTGATACTGAAACAATATTCGAACGAAGATACTTACATCCACAGAATTGTAAAATAATTTGAATATTCAACGAAAATACCTGACTAGAATTAATTGTTAGCAATCGTGAACAATTGAAAAGTCGAAAATCTAATAACAATGATGTCTATAAACGCTCAGTCGAACACTATATCCATAATAAATTCGCCCTACATGCAACTAACAAGTAGAATTCTTTACTGTTGTGCTAATATCCAAAAGCTGTCGATTGAAATATTGGGTATGGCTATGAAAACTATGGAGTGTAACTATGATTATTTTAACACAGTTATTTTTCCCCCTTCGAAGTATCTTGTAAAACTAATAAACAGCACAGAAAAGCTGTAAGCAAGATTTAATCAAATGCAGATTTCTCATCCAATTTTTATAACAATACTGTGTTGAATAATAATGCGATTACTAATACAATAAATTCCTTTAAAAATAGGTGTTATCAACAAAATAATACAAATAAACTTACTTTGTAGGTATTTCCACAAGTGAAATCAAATGCCCAACTTTTACAATTTCATGTTTGAGAGTAATTTCATGCTAATGCGGGTAACGACAAGAGGTTACGCAACTATTTAAAGTTGTTTAATTTTAAATTGAATTAAATTCGCGTAAACTTTATAAAATTATAATACACTTAAATGAAAATATAAAAATACTGAAAATATTCGAAAAAAAACATATCGTACAGTAAGAATTCAAATGCACAAAGATCGCGAAAGATGATTAAAGATATGAAACAAGGACACTAATAAATAGAAGTAATATACAAATTTCAGCGGCACTATGATACTATTTAACTTTATTATTAAAAACAGGAACAAAAACTGACAACGATTACATTATTTTAACTTTTTAATCAACTAATGAAGCTCGTAAAACACAACTCACATCCCCCTAACCACTTCATTTTACAACAACTGATCAAAATTTTTTACTGAACTTTTCTTTTCGACTTCGACTTCGAGGAGTAATTGAATTCAAACAACGTTACCGTGTTGAAAAATATGGCCGGTAACTTGATCTCATTTGTATCAGATATTTCCTCCTACAGGTTGCGTGAAAGTTCCACCAAAAAAATATTGTTTCAATTATATTTCCAAGTTTAAAATAATAATTGCGAATAATTTTAACTTTTTTATCCCATTTAGATGAATGAGGAAGAGTGAAAATAGAATCGAAAATGTAAGGAATGAAAATGAGGAATATTATAATTGAATCTTTTTTCTAATATCTTATAAATCAAGAAGTTTTTTCTCAAGAAATTTTCATGGTAGAAGAGTACTAAAAAAATAAGATGAACACAAAGTTGATAATAAATCACTTGCGTGATGAAATGTATTTCAAATTCAAATGAAAAATGGTTATTTTGTTGGAATAATATCGATGTTTCGTTTTTTTATGCAAACGCCATGTAAATGAATTTGTCTTCAAATAATTCCCGAATGGGGGGCTAGTAAACCCTGAACAGTAGAGATGTGTACTGTATGTTTTTATAAAATTACCATGTGCGGAAATGTGCTGCCTAATTTGTTTTTGAAAAACAGTTCGTTTCTTGTTCATACTAAAGTCGATGTCGGAATCTGCAATAGCTCACCAGGACATACATATACCGATTATTTTCATTTAAACTGAGGTAAAGAATTCATGTGATAAATTTCATTATCCTAGAAACATGATCAAAAAATTAAAATTGCAGTACGATGGATATTTATTTAATGGACATAAATTATTTAATGCGTATTCCGTTCAAATTAAAAAGTATGGACTTATTAATAGTGCATCATAATGTAAATGCTGATCTTTATAAACTGTGGTCGACGTTTATGTTGAAAACCGTGTGCAAATATACTAGTACTTCGTTATATTTGAAGAGAAATGTATTTTATTAAATCAAAATAGTATTTGTATGCAGTAATGTTTGGTGAATCAGCATATTGACGTTTTATTATTATTATTTTAACATCCAGGGCTTGTTACTTATTCCATCACTTAACTTTAGTTTTATTCAGTAACAATGAATAAATGTATAATAATAATATTATAAATAAAGCGTAGTTTACACGTACACATGTTTCTTTCTTGAACCATCCACTAACGACCACTAGTCATAATTATAAGATAGTTTTTCGAAGTATTTCATTTAAGAATCGGTTTTTTCAATTTACTAGCGATGAAAATAATTAATTAGATTAGGTATATATTTGGAATAAACTGCTTTTTTTATTTCCAAGCAGTAGAAAAGAATTTTACTATCCATCGTATGTAATAATTATAATAAATTCCGTTGCCAATATTCAGAAGTAATGGAAAAATTATCACATTTTCAACTTTCCAAATTTTACAGTAGGTATTAATCTTTCATATCAGAATTCAAAATTTTAGATACCTTCATACAGGCAATTCAACCATCAGGGATGAGTAATAAGCCTACAGCAGGGCTGTAAAACTGAAAAATTTAATTTTCAGTTTCGGTTTTCACTTTTTAAACATTTTGAATTCTGAAAACTGGAAATGAACAATACCGGAAATATAATTTTCTAAATCTAATTTTAATCCAGGTAAAATAACTATGAACGGCGATGAAATACGCAATGTTTTGGTTTTTCTTAATCAGTTTTCATGAAAACATGATCAAATGAAAAAATTATTCATCGCACTCGCTGGTCATTATTGTTCATCGTCAGAAATGGTTTCTGGAAGATGAATATTTTTTGTTTCGGGCAACAATAAACTAAATAATCCTCCAAACACTAGTAACATTCCCATCAAAATGAGAGGTAAACATGACCCGATTCCCTAAAAAAATAAAAATTAATGAAATTTTTAATAGTTTCTAGTACACATATTTTGGTTTATACTAATAACTAGAAAAAATATGCCTACCCAATAATTTACAATTGGAATAAAAATTGGTCCCAGCATGCCTGCTACCGACCCGACACTCAATCCAATACCCCTAACAACTGTTGGAAAAAGCTCCGAGGCGAATAATGGTAGAACCACATAGGATGATGAAATACCCATTTTTCCAAAACAATATAGAAGCCGAACAATATCCTGATCTAACATGTTTTTTACTTATTTGATTTGAAGCAAGCAATTCCATTATTGTACTAGATTTTTATTACTCACTTTCAGAGGCAATAGAAGTCATGAGACAAGCTATACCTCCTATCAGCATGCTGGAGCATAAAATCTCTCTTCTTCCATATCGTTCCATTGTTGGCCACAGAATTATGTAAGTAGGAAGTTCGGAAATTCCAGCCAGGAAAAAATTAAAAAACCTATCACCACTTAATGCGGGTGCGTAATAAGATAAACCTACATAAACGCTGGTATTTGTAAACCTAAAAAAAAAATTCAATTAAAAATCAGCACAATGTGGGAAGTAAATAGCTCGGTACACAATAAATTGAAATGAAAAAATACCATATGAAGGTTATAATTAGTGTTTTTTTTCTGAGCGTTTTTCTCACAAACAAATCCCGAACACCATACTCCTTCGATTTTTGTAATAAATAATCTTGTTTCTCGCCTTCAAATTCTTTCTGCAGAAAAATCATTTTTATATCAGTATCAATTAGTTTGGGAAAAATTCCTAAACTAACAGTTTTATAACTTCTAACTTTTAACTGTATGAGATGTTCATCGCTCAGTTTTGTACCGTTGTACTTGGCTATTTTTTTCAGTACAACAATAGCTTTTTGAAATCTACCAGTGGCTAATAACCATCTTGGTGATTCAGGCATGTACCTATTGAAATAAATTCTTCAATACTGGAGCAAGCTTAAATAAAAATCGGTGGTAATAGAATATTTTTACCAAAAATAAATGAAGAAAAACAAAAATGGAAGCGATGTCGCTAATGAGAGAAATCTCCAATTCCTGAATATATACACAACGCCAGCTAAAGCAACTAACGCCATAGAATAAGCAATGTTGCTGTAGATCGTACATCTTGTACGGTATTTAGGTCCAACCAATTCAAAAGCTGTAAGATAAATTGGATAAAACAAGGAATTTTAACCAGGAAGAGAATTAATTAATTTATTTGTCATTTTTGAAAACTGATCGATAGTTAATAATTAGTATTAATAATGAATCGATTTTTACGCAGTACATGAGGTGTCGATAAAATAGCAGGAACAGTGAAACCAACTCCACATCTAAAAATTAACCACGACCAATAGCTGCCAGTAAATGCGGTTCCAATACCAAAAAATGTTTCTATAGCTAAGTATAAGAAGAATGCAGCTTGCCGACCAATTCTATAAAATAAATATTTTCTTCAATAAATGAGTCATTGGGTGAAGTTTTTTCATAATCAGAATGTACTTCAATTCGACAATTAGATGAAATTATTATTGAATAATGAAATAGCTACCTAGCTACCTACCTGTCTTGTAAATATCCAAACAGGTAGCTACCGATAAAACCCGCTACACCAAACAAAACTAAGCCGATAGTTACACGCAAATCACTTTCGCAAATTAAAAACTCCTGAAATGAGATCGATTTTTAATGAAGTTACCTATATTCATTAGTAATCACTATTCATATTTCCTACTTTGGTCATAACATTGATATCAAAATCTTTCATATCCATCAATTTATATCCATTTACACAATCGTCAGCATTACTATGAGAAAGATTTAAATGATTTTCATTGTAACTTGGGAAATAAATAAGTAATACTATTATGAACAACCGATGAAATAAGAGGTTTATTACATGCAAAAAAAAATTGAAACATATACTTTACTTTTTCGAATTGCAGCAGTTGGGAGGTGAGATAGCCATAAATAGTTGATTGTATGCGTGAAACGCACATGGGAACATACATGGTAAAAACACTAATAAAATAAGTTTTTTCTGATAATTTCCGAATTCACCGATTTCACATAATATTTTATCTAAATCCATTTTTCAAAATAAATGTGTTTTCTATCGAACCTACATCATGACTACTTTGATTTCCCGACGTTACTTCAACAGCAAAATTCATCATGCGCAATTGACCGTGGGTATGATAATTCACGAAAGGTTTTAACTATGAAATCATCTGGACAAACAATCGTAAATTAAGAAACAAAAAACCATTTTGATAAACAATATCCCATGTAACGTTTACGTGAAAGAGGAAGTGGACAGAGGAAACCAATAATTCTAATTCCACATACTTTCAGAGTTTAAGCAACAACCAATTACCGAATTTAAGTAACAATATAAGCACGATACTACGAATTATATATTACAATAACTTTTTAAACAATCTCATTTAAGAATAAAAAAAAACGAATCAAACAACGATCATAAACAATGAAGGAAAGAGTATATAAAACTAGTTATTTTTTCGTTTCCAAGAAATGATGTTCTTTTTTTTGACCCCTCTTTAAGACCCAAAGCATTTTTCCTCGGAGAGCTCGAAGTCTAATCATTTCTTCTTTGAAGTCTTGATGTTCATCTCTGTACAAACCATAATCTCGGAGTAAAGTCATCAAGCGACCTATTTCGGGATGTCTCGGGTAATATTTCGCGTAAAAATCAGATTGGTATGGCGGCTCTATGCTATACATTTTAACAACCTAATGAAATGAATTCATTATGAACGATAGCAATATAGATAAGTTCAACGCAAAATAATTAACATCATCGTCTTACCCGCATCGATTTACTGCTTGTTTCTCTAACAACATTGCCAAAAATCTGATTGGAGAGGGCACGCATTTTTTTCGCATAAGGTGTTTCTTTTTTAATAAGATTGGAATATTTATATAATTCCAACATTTTGTCTTGAAAACTGTAAAATGATAAATTTGATTTAATGTGGAAAACTAGATCCAAATATTTTCAGATAATTAAGAATAAAAATAAAATTTTGCTTAATCGTAAGTGTCATAAATATGTATAACAGGGTAAATACGATTACATACTTTTTGAATTTCAAATTGAATTAGTAGTTTTTCTTCTTTTATTCCTTCTTTCGACGACTTGGAAAACAAATTTTGATTAAATTCATGTTGTTCTTCTCAGGGTAAAAACAGACCGTTTAGTAATGTTGAGGCTGTTGAGGCCAAGTTGTGGCCAGGCAAGGTGAAGATGAGTGATAAAAAAATATTCGAGATTGCACGATTCTACCGGAGAACGCAATAATCTCCAACTTGATGAATGCACAGAAATGTTGAATCCGAAAGTCAATCAAATTATTTTCATGCCGACGTTTTGAATTTTGAAAAATAAAAAAATCGAACAACTCAGTAATTTCTATTAATTTTATGGAAGTGTAAGCTGAATTTTTATCAATTTTGTTTTCTAATCATTTAGATTATTAGTTACATGTAAAAGTAGATTATTGGAATGCACGAATAATTCATCAATCATTAAGTTATTCTCTTTGTGAAGCCAATCTATTACGGCTAAACCATGTCAACTATCGTGGAAAAAATCGCTCAAATCGAAGCCGAGGTAAGTTAACAAAAGAACTGTCAATTATTTTTGAATTATCTCAGACTACATTTCAAGATCCAACTCTCATTTTCTACAGATGGCTCGAACCCAAAAGAACAAAGCAACTGCTGGTCATTTGGGTTTACTAAAAGCTAGGTTAGCAAAACTTCGTCGTGAACTGATTACTCCTAAAGGAGGCGCATCTAGCACTGGAGAGGGTTTTGATGTGGCTAAAACTGGCGATGCTCGAGTTGGCTTTGTTGGTTTTCCTTCTGTGGGAAAATCTACACTTTTAACCACTTTAGCTGGAGTATATTCTGAAGTTGCTGCTTATGAATTTACTACGTTGACCACTGTACCAGGGTGTATCAAATACAAAGGTGCCAAGATTCAGGTAATATCGAAACATCAAACCTTGTCTGTTCTGTAGAAAGATTCTGATGGTGCGTCTATTTTAGTTATTGGATTTACCCGGAATTATTGAAGGTGCCAAGGATGGTAAAGGACGTGGTAGACAAGTTATCGCTGTTGCTAGAACATGCTCTCTCATATTTATTGTATTAGATGCTTTGAAACCTTTGCAACATAAGAAAATCCTCGAATATGAATTGGAGGGTTTTGGTATTCGGTTGAATAAATCCCCCCCGAATATTAAATTAAGGAGAAAAGACAAAGGAGGAATCACTTTGCAAACAACGGTATGTTTCACTGTGGTTTTGATTACTCGTGAATGATTTTCATTTATGATAGTTTATTAAATACTAGGTTAATCAAAGTGAACTTGATCTCGCTTTGGTGAAGTCTATTCTGTCCGAATACAAAATTAGCAATGCCGAAGTTGTGCTTCGAACTGATGCTACTCCTGACGAATTGATTGATGTTGTAGAAGGCAATCGTATTTATATTCCTTGCATATACGTATTGAATAAGATAGGTATGTATTTATTTTTATTCACGTCAAGATATTATAAAATGTTTTTATCCGACTCGTTTTTCACTTTTCAGATCAAATTAGTGTTGAAGAATTGGACATACTTTATAGGATACCTCATTGTGTTCCGATCAGCGCCCATCATAAATGGAATTTGGATGATTTATTGGAAAAAATGTGGGAATACTTGGACCTTACTAGAATGTTGGTTTTTTTAATTTAATGGTACATAATTCATTCACGTCAACCGAAATAAAACTATCAATACGTATTTATAATTTTTAGATATACCAAACCAAAAGGGCAATTGCCTGATTACTCATCACCAGTTGTATTGCACGCGAGCAAACAGCGTATCGAAGATTTCTGTAACAAGCTTCATCGAAGCATTGCGAAAGAATTCAAATAGTAAGCATTCAATAAAATACATATTAATGAGATAAGTCGGTAGGGTATTTGTATTTGATAATTTTTCATTTTCAGTGCATTGGTATGGGGAACATCCGTTAAGCATCAGCCTCAAAAGGTCGGTAAAGAACATATGTTGAATGACGAAGACGTCGTACAAATTGTTAAAAAAATCTAACTACGTTGTTTCTTTCTGGTGTAAAAATCTGCTTTTACAATAATTTTAAAAAGTTCTATTGTTTTTCGAATAAAATTTTTAATGTTTTAATAATGGTTACATTTACGTTGGGTGTTCAAAAAATGAACAATTTATAAAATCGTGATCCATACGTAATGAGATAAACGTACAAGTTGTGAAAAGTGATATGAAAAAAACTTAAGATTTAAAAAGTAACTCTTCGTGACTAGATTAAAATATCTCAGCTGAGGGTCTTAAAAAGTATCATCACTCTTATTATCGGATAATTTAAAATTATCAGTGTTAGAATGCTGTAAATCAGAATCATCTTCGGTATCATTACGCAGTACAGAATCTCCATCCAACAATTCGTCATCCAAATCGTCATCATCATCATCATCATCATCATCATCCAAATCTTCGCTTTCGTCTTTGGCGTTATCATACATTCTATTCCCCGTTTTGATAGAGTGGTTATCTACATAATTATGATTGTTGAATTGGACGCCAACATAAACATGTATAATGAACTTTTCAATTTTAATAATTTGATTAAATTGTTCAAAGTGAACTCACCAACAGCAGTACGAACACGTCCAATCGTTTTTTTAGCATTAACAGTAGTATCTGGTGGTTTATTAGTTTGAGCTGGGGGAGGTGTTGATGATGACAAGGAGGCATCGTCGATGAATGATGACATTTTATCATATGTATCCTCCATTTCATTATTATCCATGAAATTAGCAGCATTCTAACATAAAATGTTCAAATTAGTTATGTATTTAAGAAATAAGAAGTTTAAGTTGATAAAAGATTCTGACCTGATTTAAAGAGTGTAACTGTTGCAAATGTTGTTGTAAATAAGTGTAGCATCTGAATTTATTTACATAGCTCTCAAAAATTTGATTCAATTCTTCCTCGTAGCGTTCATATTCTTCCAGAAAAGCAGGCCTATTAAAAATAATTCAAATCAAAATGTATTTAAGAAATGATATCCAGTTTATAAAATTCATATCAAAGCCTAAAGCCATATTACCTAACATTTTTCAATGTTTCCAAACGACGACTGATTCTTTCTAAATCGTTTTCTTTTTTACTTATTTTCATGTCCAAATTACTTTCGGTAGATGATATGTTTTCTATCTGCTGTCTCAACTGGGCTGTATTTTTTGTTGTATCAGCAACAATATTTTTCATCAAAGTTTCAATTTCATTTAAATCCATGTACACATTAGCTTGCAGTGTACGAGTTTCCTAAAAAGTTAGACAATTTAAAATTTACAGTGTACATGAATTATGAACAAATGACTCACTCTTAATAATGGTTCTTCCTTCAGCAATTCAAACAAAGACGATCCTTTACGAGTTATTTGAAGAGCTAGCTCTCTAGTCAATTTTAATTCTTGTATCTGGACAAATTAACAAAAATGTTCAAATTAAGAAAATAGCAAAAAAAATTAAGAAAATGCTTGTTCTTATGGAAAGTATTAAACTAACCTTCGCTGATAAATCAACACTGGTTAAGGAGTAATACTCGTCGCTATTATTCTGTCTCATTTTTAATGCTTCGTGCAATAACGTTGCTATTTTGAGCATCTCTTTGACTGCATGCCCATCAGCTTGATACAATTTCTTCAAATTCAATTTTAAGCCCGTTTTCAGCACCTGAACGTAAAATAAGTCAAAGCGTAATCATAACTGCTCTGTTTATGTATCATTTACACCAATCAATTACCATGAACTCTGCGACCGAACGAATCAGCAAAATTCTGCGTTCAGAGGTGGAACAATCATCAGATATATCGTATGTATCATCAAATCTTTTCACCAACCAAACTAAAATATCAGCAACTAAATAGAAATTTGGTTGACGAAAACTTTCGTAGGATATCAAGCGTCGGTATCCCAAAGTTTTTAGAATTTCTGTGAAGTCTGGGAAGTACAATATCAACATTAAAATAGAAACTTTGATTTACAATGAATACTTTGTCAAAACAATCTCTTACTTCTCACTTCTCTGAAAGACATAATTCTTCGAAAGTAAATCAAGAGATTTGCATTATAAAAGAAACTCCTATTTTCAATCCCAGCATTTGAAATACACTTGGAATTTCTGTTTACTCCAAAATTCCAACCAAGTTCAAGAAATATAATTTGAGAAAAATACAGATTTTTTAGGCTTTTACCTTTCAACTTTTGGCTGGCTTGCCGTATCTGCATGTAAGTAGTGTAATACGTAACTTATCAAATGATTGTGCTAGGCGATTGGATAAATTCAGTCTTTTATTTCTTTTTTTTTCACGCGAGCAAACGAGCAAAGTCGGCCAAGTAGTATTTCTGAACAGAATCATTCATACAAACGTTGTTTGAAAACACGGTTGAGTGTAAAAAATTTCTTAAAAATATAATGATAGTTGAACTTGAAGTGATTATGTAGTGGTAGTGTTCTGTCGTTTCTGTTGCTGTAATATTTTTGAATTAAATGTAAATTGTAAACTGTGCATAATTATGCAATAATTATTTTCAATATTTTGTAATATTGTGTACTATTTCTTTCGTGGTGATATGTAATAAATTAAATCCAAGTTCGGAATCGGAACCTATTTGCTTGCAAAATGTTGGATTTCCAACAAATTGAAGCTCCTGACTTGAATATTTCTGCATTTTTACAAAATGTGGGTATACCTTCAAATATTTTTCAATTCCCTTCTAGGTTTGATCATATCAAACTGATTCATTTTAAATTGGTATTTTGTGTATAATGCATTTTTGTTGTGTTTACATTCAATTTAAACGGTATTATATCGTAATAATATGGAGAGATGTACATACATAGTGTGTACATTAATACATACATGCATTGGATACATGTAGAAACCAGTTTAATAATAGTAAACTTTCTTTTTCAATATTTTACAGGTTGATTGGTACGATCCTTGGCTTGTGATTCTCATTTTGTTTCATATTTCAATTACTGTGATAACGTTTGCCACTAGAAACCGCAATAATTTTCAAGTTATTTTGTTTCTGTTTTTATGTGAGTTGTAAAAAATTTTATTTCAAGTTCAAAAACCATATTATAAGCTTGATAAACTTGTTGTAACACTATTGTTTTATGTTTCAACTTTCAGTGCTTTTGGTTTATTGTTCGGAAAATATCAATAAAATTGCATCTGATAACTGGAGGTATGTAAACATCAACAGAATAACAACCCCTTCCGTGTTGAATTTTTAAATGAAAACCTCATTCTCGTTTACTTTTGAATTTATAATGCCTGTTTTGTGCCATGAACATGTTAAAAAGTTGAAAATTATTTACAGGTTATTTTCGAGACAGCAATACTTCGATTCAAATGGTTTTTTCATTTCATTGGTGTTTTGTATTCCAATATTGCTCAATTGTATGCTTATGGTGGTATGTAAAAAATTTCAATGTTTTATTAATCACTTATCTCTCTTTTTAAACTTGAATACATTATTCATAATTAAAGAAAATTTTTTCAAAAAAATTATCGTGATTCAGATTTCTAAGAAGTTAAATTTCATCGTTAAATGATATAAAAATTTCACAAAAATGTTATCGTATGAGAATCTCTGATTTATACCTTAACCGATCACGCTATATTTTTATCATTTTTGGTAAACGCATTTCCTGTGTATGTATGGTTTTATTGAATCAATACGATTACTACGTTTCTTTGTACTTTGATTCGAGTCAACCAACCTCTTGAAACATGTTATAAACTTGATTATAGATTTTTTATACTTAATAAGGTTTTTTTAAAACATTATTTGCCGTTCCTTTGTATGACTGGCTTAAATTATCTTGCTGTTTGGTACTTGCATTAACAATTTGGAAAGCTGGATACAGTATTTAGGATATTGAAAAACGAACTGCACAAAAAAAACGCGAAGTCTAATGTTTATTAAATAAAAAAAAATGAACGGAAGAAAGTAATACAACTGTACGTAGTATTGTGTTCAAAATTTCAAGTTGTTTGATTAACATAATAGCGTTATGGTTATTAATAGCCTAACACGAGGAGACATGTACAGTTTATAATACGTAATTGTATGGTAATTATAATTGTTCTGTTTGTCAGGATTTTTTATTCGAAAGTTAATGTAATATTAAGATTTTGGTTTCAATAAACCGGTTTTATTGACATTGAATAGCACTCATTTTTTAATGTATTTAGAAAATAGTTTTCATATTTATTATATTACCTATTTCAAATATTATGTGAGTAAGTAAATATTGATTTTAGCTGAAATTTTTGCAGGCAAATTGGTTGTACATGTCGAGGGAATTGATGACTCAATTAAAAATAGCGCAGTTGAAGTCGCAGTATTATTCAAAACAGAACGAAACCTCCAGTGCATCAAAACATTCATCTCGTTTAAAAAAAGACTGATTCTTTCATCACGAAATTAAGTTTAATGTTCGAGTTCCAGTCGAGTTGTAGATCTTGCCTCGGAACTTCAATGATATTAATGTTTTTCAATTTGACGTTCGGTTTAAGTTTTACCAGTTTTACAGTTACCCGTGCACAATATCGTGTGTGATTTTTATTTAGACCTCAAAAAAATTTATGAATGATTTTCTTTTTAACTATTATCATTGTACGCAATTTACACTTATATCTTGTATAAATAAATCCACCAATACTTTGAATGTATAATAAATGTAACCTATGATAAATATTCGTTTGTGCGGAATTTTTATATATTAATTTGATCCAAAATGATAAATCTGTAGTAGTCGTCGGAAATCACAGTTTTGTTTTTTTCTCCTTCTGAAAATGAACAGATAATAAATTTGGCAATATGTTTGTGTTAATTAATTTACTTTCACATTGTTGAATGATTGAATGCAATATTTTATTGAATTATTCAAGACTTTATTAATAATCGGCTCAGATATGTGATGGCTTATTCATCTATGGTACTACATGGTTACTTGAATTTATCTGCATAAGCTACCAGGATAAGCTTGCCATAATTATGGAAATTGATATGTATACAATTTCAACGCGTTGATAATCTAAAGAAAAAAAGAAAAATACCTTTTAAAACATTCATAAAGTCGAAAGTGATCATAATCTGTTCTTACCATAGTAAATATCTATAACTATTCAAAATAAGTATCTAATGCTAAATGAGAAATCAAAATTGATTTCATTCGAAATTCAAACACTTGTTGACTTGTATGATTATTTATCTTTGTTACATACAATCAGTTTGACGAAGAACGCTTTTCAAACATTTCATTCAAACTTTTTCATCCACTCATTTTAAATTTTTACTTTGATGAAATGTGTAACGAGACTGATATAATCGAGAATTGTAAAATGCAGCTGTTTGGTTCGATTGTTCATGCCGAACTGCGGTACCCAGTGAAATTGAAATTAAAACTTTCATGCGTCTTATTAGGAGTACGGAAGACTAGACTGTTGTAATTTTTTTCATCTAATTCCAGTTTATTTAAAATGATTGAAGGAAATCTATATTTTGTTAAAATGACTAAAATAATGAAATCAAAAAATTTTGTTTCTGCCCGGGCTCGAACCGGGGACCTTCCGCGTGTGAGGCGGACGTGATAACCACTACACTACAGAAACTACACATGATAGGAGCTGTTAATCACTCTTTCTAACAGGAATGAACATGGTATTTAATTCTTTACTTTTGTACGGAACTGTTGAAATGTGAAATATAAATCTATTTCGCATATTTTTTTTTAACAATTGCAACGAGTGATTAAATATAATTCTAAATTTTTAATTACCAATCTTCAACCGCCTATGATTAATTGAAAAAAAAATAATACAGTCATGGAGCATTCGTTCTTGTTTGTAAATAGTAAGGAGCAGGTACATAGGTGAACTAATACGATAAAAATTTTTCGAATATTATTTGTACTATTTATTTGGAAAAAAATTCAGTTTTTGAGAAAAAAAGTTAAGTTGAGTGTGGCAACATCTTTTTAACTAACTGAGTCTGAGATCAACAGAAGCCATTTTTCACTTTTACAATGTTTTTTTAAGAATAAGGGTACAAGGAATACCCAGTCGTATTCATTTACACATGTATGCTAGTTATTATCAGGAAAAGGAGAAAGGACAAACATTTTTTACTGAAATAACATCACGTGTACGTTTGTAATATTCTATCCATTTAACATTTTCAAAGAATTTGCAACTTTCCAGTATCAATACAAAAAACACAGTCTACTGTTTTCAAACTGATATTGATGAAAAATATTGTAATGAAATGTTACTACCATGGCAAATATAATTTTAGCTTGGTTTTACCGTTTAGTAATGTTCTACTTGCCCGTAGTGCGATATGAATTTTCTACTATCAGACCAAGCATCAAACGTTAAAAAAATGAAACCGTCAATATTAAAACGTTGAGTTGGAAAAGTTGCCTACATTATTTCAATTTCAGGCATAGCAATCAAAACCGAATCTCTCTTTGAAATTGAAGTTTTGTATCGTATGTTGTAATTGAGAAGCTATAATAGTACCTTACGTATATCCCAGTGGGTTCTTATTCTGCATTTTACTAAGTCGAATAATTTCGATAATCGCCTCACCTGAGTCGGCATCTATTCTGAAGGGCAACACAATTATCATTTATGAATGAATTAAATAGGTAACTGATTCGAACAACTATTCAGCGAATGATTTAGTAATGCAATTTCATTATGTGTGTCGTAGAAGTTATTCGTTAAGGTATGAAATTTATTCGTCTCATGGTGGAGGCATCTGACAATTTGGAAAGTTGGTGCACATGTATGACAATAAATCAAATTATTAAACATCGGTAAGTGATTAAAATTTGATTATAAGATTTTCACTCAACATATTTTTTAAACCATTTCATCGCTAATTAAAGCAGTTCATGTGTACCTTTACCTACCTTATACATTTTATCAAAAATATTTACTTCATTTCGCTAATTGAAAAAAATTCAACCCTCATTTAATCTTGACGACACAATAAAAGACGTCAAAACCGTGCATCAATAATTACAACATTTCGTACCTTCACAACAATGATATAATTATAGGATTGAAATACTTACTCATTACTCGTACATTAGTAATTATTGAACGATTTGTTTACTTCCAAAGTATACTCGAGATAAATATTTTCTTCTGTATAACAATTCAAAGACATTATTTTTGTAGTGTTTTTACGTAGATAGGTGTACTCATTGTGTTGCTAATACAAAGGTCAAATCTTTTTTCCTCTTGAAAAGAAAAGATAACATTTTCTCCCGTGAAATACACACTATAACGATGTTGCCACAAATTTTTTGATTATAATATACAACGGTATAATTATCAGAACCAGAAAACCGATAATAGTTCTTATTTAAAATTATTAATATGCGAACAGAAGTCATTCCACTTACAACTGTCGTTTAATGATCATCTAAGGACTACGAAGACAACTTTAAATCTAGGTATCTACTGAAGTTTTTGTCAAATTTTCTATCGCGAATTGCTTGCTAGTGATCTTGTGATAATTGAATTTATTCTATTTTTTATTTTTGGTGTTTATTATAAAGGTAAGAAGTTGTTTGAATTTTTCATTTTATTTTTATCCTTATGAGGCATTTTACAAAAAAAAAAAAAAATTCCATTCTCATCTGTAAGTAAGAGTTTCTCTATATTTAAAAGGCAAATTATCGCCTTGTGAATCCTGTAATTGCACGAATGGGATTTAAATATGAAAAAGAATTGCTTTTACCTCAATAAATGAGTGATATGATGTATAGTAGGTACGGTATCTATCAATTTAATTTAAGGAAAGGAAAATTAAATGCATTTCACACCTGATGATCTGAACAGGAAACGGTTGGTAAAAAAATGGTCACCTACTTGCTTCTGGTGCTCATCGCATGGACCTAACTATTTCCAATGAAAGAAAATAGAAAATGTACCTACAATTTAAAAATGATACAAATGATTGACATCTGATCTAAACTATTTTTTTTAAATAAATAATGATCCATATATTTTCCGAGAAATTAAAATTTGATTAATTTTACAGTCGTCTTAAATTAATTAGGAAGATATTAAAAAAAAAATTTACTGAGAAGATCAAAATTACATGTTTATTTCATAATCTCGCTTTTCTAAACAATCTTAACTGGTAATAGTGATAAAAATATTCCACTCAAGGAGGAATTTTTAATTTTCAACTTTTAATTTTTATTATAAAATTGAAAATAACCCGTAAAATAATAACTTAAAATAAGATATTTGGTACTTATATATGAAGATTATGAATATTAATTGTTTCGATTAATTGCAATCTAAAAAAAAGTAATAAACAATGTTGTAAATTTGGAAGAATAATTTATCATGTAATATTACAAAATTTTTTTCCGTTAGATACTAAGTGATTTCAATTGTTAACTACATGCACTTCATAGCTGACGTGTTTTCATTATAAAAATTTGGATTTATAAATTCTTTGATGTTTTTAGTATACGATTGTCTATTGATGCTGTACGTGTACCGATTAGATTAGGTACTATTCAACTGTAAGTATGGAAATTAGATTATAGGTAATATTTTTTTTGTTTACTTTTACGTACTTGCACACACTACCGCGTATCTTATCAAATTTTACGTAATGACCCTTTATTTCATCCTACAAATGCATGTATTGTGTATTACTCAACAGTACAATCAATCGGTATGAATTTACACGAAGATAATTATGACTAATGGGTCACTTAATCGTAAAAAAAAAAAAAACAAAAAACAATTGGACTTTCTGGTGAAAGATTTAATGCATAATACATTCTCAGTAAAAACATAGTACATAGATACCTATCATTTACCTAATGCACAATGTATACGAAAATCATTTCAATTAAATTTTCTCGTTACGTATTTAGCTTTTACCAATTTTTTGTTGAGCTTATTAGAAACTTAATTAATCAAGTATATCCATCGATACTTACAAATGCGTATATTAAGGTTCTAAATTAACGAGCAAAGTGATATGAATTTTGTAAATTATTGTAGAGCCTAGCGAGTATTTTTTATCATCTGCAACATTGTAAATTTAATTTCCATTTATTATTAGGTCAAATACAGGACTTGCAGTTTATCAAACTTTCAAAGTCGTTTCAATATTTGAAATGAAAAATTCTGAAAATTTTATAATCTGCACAAAGTAACACCATCGTGTTTCATTTTTTTTTCATGAGATAATTACTAGTTGAAAGCTAATTAGTTAACTGATGGAAAATATGGGTAAACACCGATCGAAAAACTTCATACCTACCTTTGATTCGAGCTCTTTTTCTTATTTGGCATAAAGTTTAGATAGAATGCATATAAAATCGTTGCATTATCAATAAGAATGCAAAAGATTTCTAGCATTAAATAAGAACGATTTTTTTCAAGTAGCGGTTGATGAAATTTGAAAGGTATTGATTCGTCAATTATCATAGGTACTTCAGAAAAAAATATTTTTTGACCCATTTGTTTGAATTTAATTATCGCTAGTTATTCGTCTATTCATATCTTCCTGGAAATTTTATACCTAAAATTAATGAATCGACGAGAAACCACCGATTATTAAACTTTAATCTGATTATTTCTTTATTTTTATAATCATATTTTTTATCATTAAAAAAACATAAATTTGAATCAAAATGAACTTGATGACTATTTTTATTCTGCACGATTCGATTGGAATTTTTTTTTTTCGTATTCGCTTAAATATGCAGCTTTACCAACTCTTAATTTTGCGTAGAATTACAACAAAATGGCTGAAGGTGTTAAACTTGATCAAGGTCCGTTAGATTCCGTCGATTTGGAAGTTGCTGAAAGAGAACTACGCGAAACTCCAGAACAAGTGGCTGAGTCACTAGCCAAGCTTAAGGAATTATTGGAAGGTAGGTAACTAAACTAATGTAAACAATATGCTTACATTTGGTTTTATCTACGTTAAATAATGTGGGTAAATGATCCAGGTATTTTTGAAAATATAAGTATTCATTTTCATCGAGATTCACCGTCCATGTCAAATTTTTTGAAAAAAAATAATCATATGTTAGGTACCTTTCATTTTCAATTTTTTTTTTTAAATTTTTTGATGTTATTCAAAGTAAGTGATAACTAGTTTTCTACTCTTATCTTGTTTACTCTCACCATTGAAAAAAACTGAATTTATACGATATTGCTTGTTGTCAAATCGATTTGTTGACTCAGCTTTCTTTTTCCCAATCCCAATACATGAGGTTAAATTTAAAATAAGTACTTTTAAACCCGCACATTGAAATGGAGAATTATAGATGAATATTTTGAGGAGATCGCCTGTTTTAATGACAATCATTTTCGTAAATCTTTTGTTTTGTTTGTAAGATGCATAGAAATTGTATCTTAAAATTTATTTTAACTTTTGATTATTTATTATTTTGTCAAAGGTCTTTCTTTTAGTTTATACTGTTTTTACTCAAAAGAAAAAACAAAATGAAATTCAACTAACTTTCTTTGATAAGAAATTCCAATTTAGGTATATAACATGGTAGTTCAATTTTTGGTAGGAAAAATAAAACAATATTACATAGCTAAATTTACAACACCGCAAACGTGTTATATTATTCAATAATTTATCAGTTGAAATTACAAATAATGGTTAAATTAGGTACGTTATTTTGTATGTAAGCATATTGATTTACGCCGTAAAGTTTAGTACATAGATTTTTCGATGTATTTCAGAGGATAAAACTCTTCGATATGATACCAGCGATGATTTCTTGATTATGTTCTTGAGACCTACGAAATTTTATCCTGCGAGTGCATTTGCTTTAGTAAGTTTAGATGCGTGTCTAAATGTTGCGTTAATGTATCGATATTCTATTTAATACATTTTAAATACATTATATTTTCAGCTCAAAAGACTTGCTGATTTTCGAAAATCTAACGCCGAAATTCTGAAAGATATTTCGCCTTTGGCAGAAAAGGACGCATTTTTAAACACCAAAGTGTTGAATGTGTTAGTTGATAGAGATCAGCACAGGAGGAGAATTTTAACTATGAACATTGGAGGTAAGTTTTAGATTCAATATAGACAAAATGGTTGCTCTATTATCTAAAAAATTATGTGTAACCAATATAATATTTTGATTTATGCTAAATCAATTAACATATTTTAATCATTAACAGACGCATGGGATCCTTCGCAATTAGATACCGATCATTTCTTTCGGGTATTGTATTTAATTCATTTCGGAGCTATGATGGAACCAATAACTCAAGTTCATGGCGCTGTTATTATTATGGACTTTACTGGTATGGGATTCAAGCAAGCTAAAGCTTTCACTCCAGCGTTTTCTTATCGACTTTTAACATTCATTCAAGTATGAACGAAATTTATTCATTGTTAATATCTTAAGTAGTGTAGGTTTTTTTTTTATATAGCGATATGTTTATTTTTTCACAGAAAGCGATGCCCCTTAGATTGAAAGCAATACATATCGTTTTTCAACCAATGATATTCAAATTAGTTTGGACAATTTTCAAACCCTTTATTGAAGATAAATTACACAAAAGGGTAAGATTAATTTGGTGATGAAAGTTGTTAAAGTTCGAAAATATACAACGCTTACTTGATTGTATTAGATACATTTCCATGGAAAAAATTTGAAAGACTTGCATAAACATATTGATCCATCATGCTTACCCAAAGTGTACGGAGGAACCAAAGGTGAAATAAATTATGGTAGCGCAGACTGGTTTTCTGTATTCGTCCAACATGAAGATAAAGTTAAGGGTAAGGAACGTATATATCATTGTGTGGAATACACTTGCGCAAATAATATCTTTATAAAATATTAATAATACATACGTAGACCTAATTATCAAAATTTTTGTTCGATTATTTCAATCGATGATAGTTTATTTAATCTTTGTTTCCGTATTTCAGAATGGCACTCATATGGCTACGCTTAAATGAGAAAAAATGAATTTCTAGTCACTTCTGGCGAAGAGTAACATCATCGGCTAATTTCTATGAATATTTCTAAACGACAACTGGATTATTTCGTTTTTGAAACATAATCTACGCCTATTTATTATACAATAAGTATCTCTTATTTTAATTTTACTTTCGTGATTATAGAAATACAATGCTATCTTAGATTTTAACTTTCAATATAAATACTCGAACATTTCCCAAAAAAAATCATTCACAATTAAATTATTTATTCGATAAAAGTAAACAGTTTATTAGAAACAATGATTCACGTTTTAAAAAAATGTATTTATTTCACTATTCTTTCGAAAATTCACCAGATCAAATTCATAAAAAAGGTAACAAATTATAAAATAAATAAATAAATAAATAAAAAATACCTAGGTATAACAGTTTTAGCGACATTCCGAGTATTGGAGCGTTTTTTCAACCATCAAAATTGAATGATAAAGAGTAAAAAAAAAAAAAAAATAATACAAAAATACAAACGACAATTAACTTACAGTTCTGGTAATGTGGATTTTTTGATGGATAAAATAATTAATTCTTCAAATAAAAAAATCATCAGTCTTAAAAATCGCCCAATGCGGTGTAATTTACAAACCTTCTTCTAGAGCGTTCAACTGATCGCTAAATTCTGTATACAATCTCTGTGCATGAACACTATTGCTTATTTCTTCTAATACTTCTTTTAAAAGTTGACGTTTTGGTAAACCCTTGAAAAAACGAATGTAAAATAAATCAACTTGATTGATAACTTAATTTTTTTTAACATAGGTAAAATAATGAAACATACTAAGATATTTCCCGGATCATTAGCATGTTCATGACAAGGGCCTAATAATTCTTCACAAATTAATCGTAATCGCCTGGGTTCACCTTAAAATTAAAAATAATTAGGTCATTTTAAAAATGAGGAACAATCTAATTATAAAGGAAACTAGGTACCTTGATTGAGTAAAAACTGCACCATAGTTAATAACCAATGTCTAAATTCTACAGCCGATTTTAAAGCCATAGCAGCGCTTAGCTGTTGCTCCAAAAAAGTATACGTGCATAAAACATTAATATCGGTGTTTTGTAATAATCTTGAACTGTTATTAAAACTTAGACTGTAACAAAAGTACAAAGATTCAATTTAACGCAAACAGTGATTAAAAATGTTATTCGTATGTGCAAATAGTGACCTTTGAGTTTGCAAAGAATGTAACGGGAAACGAGACTCAGTTCTTTCTGTTGTTCGTAAAACATTTTGTCTCATTTTTTGCATAGAATTTGATACGACAGTATCGGTATTATCTCCTAACTGTAACCTGTAAACGTAACAAGAATTATATAAAAATAAAGAAATGAGAATCATACTAATGAAAAAGTATTACAACATACCATGTATCTAAATCAACCGAATACATGTATGATTTACCATTGGAAAGGGCGAGCATAGGTACTCCATGTTCCGAAATGAAACTTTTATTTATAAATATTTCTGAAATTAAAGTGTTTTTTTTTTTATCGCAACTGAAGAAACGAATAATAATAACACCATAAAAGGAGATTACCTTGTGTAGAGGATAATATCGAAGATAATGACTTTTCCGATACAATTACTTTTAGTTTATCAATATTCCACAAACTAAGTAAACCGGTAGAAGTGATACATAATAAATATTTATCGGTTAACAAAAGATGACTCGCTTTTGCGGATAATACAAGAGGAGGAAGAACGTGTTTGCCACTGTTGGTTTCTAAAATAAATAAATTCCTGTTCTCTAATGTAATTACTATAACGTCACGATTGGCGACACACCCTATGATTAATGAACCTGGAATCAAAAATCACACGAGAAAAAATAATTTCATTAAATTAATCAGAAGTCAGCCGTAATTACAGATTAGCTTTTTGACACACTCAATTTCCTTAGTGAAATATTGAAAATTAAATTACCAAAAACATTTTCCCAAAGATCCGATTCTTTCGAGGTCAATTTTATTCTTGCAATTGTACCTCTGATACTTGGGTGAGATTCATTGATCAATAGCGCTCTTCTATTATCGGGAACCTGTGCAGAAAATTGATTTGAATTAATATCTTATGTTAAATGTGCGAAATAAAGATTCAATCAAAACACTCACTGATATCGCTGCTTTTTTATCTACTCTCATTGGAGGTAAAACAATACTTTTTTGATTTATATCGCCGGCAGCTATTATAGGTAATTTTTTCGCGGTCATTTGATTATCTTGCACTTGTACAACATCAGAAAAACGTGGTTGTTTCGCAGCAACAACGTTCAAAGATGATTCTAACGAGCGCTTCCACGATTTGTGATTGATTACTGTACTAGGGACGGAAGAAGTTGTTGTGATCGGAGGAACGGATGTTTGCCTGTGAGATGAAAACATACCGGAGTTGAAATTGTTTCAGTGATTTACATTGAATTCTAAAAATTATGTATTTCTTACTCAGTTTGGTTGGTAATTTCAGGATCGATGATTTTATTCTCGACTACAGTTGTCACACCGCTACAGTTAATACTGACATTAGGCTGAACAACAACGTCTTCTCTTTTTTCAATAACAATTTTACTTTTTGCTTCGCTAGAGCTTGAAAAAGGCGCTGATGCCGAATTAGCTTTGAAAGGTGTGGGGCTCTCTCTAAATAAATATAATAAAACATCGATAAACAAAAATATGAATTCTTTTTTCAAATTTAAAGTAAATTTACCCGATATCTGGAGCAGGTGCAATGAAAATAGGCGTTATTCTTCTTCGTCCGTCCGATGTTCTTGTTTCAATTTGCTTATTATTTACTGGTACAGGAGCTTTGGTCGGTGTAACATTTACTTTTTGTTTATTTTCACTCTGTAACACAGTTTCAGATTGAGTTTTCTGCGCTTCTTCCGGTAATTTTTCAAGAACCGGATTCTCAATGATTTGAGCATTCGAGTGACGATATCCTATAGAAGATGTGCCATAAACTTTTTCATATAGCATATCCTAAAAAATAAGTAACCCACATGAATTGTAAAAACAGAAATACTACAGAAAAAGGATGTCGCAAAAATAAAAATTTACCTTTTGACGTCTAGACAACGGTTTACCAATTTCATTTTCAGTGAATTTAAGAAGCGCTACTGTACCATCAAAAGAGCAAGCTAGTAGATTATGACCAATCGAAGACCAAGATAAATCTAGCACCGGACCAGAGAATAAATTTTCCATAACTACAACAGGCCTCAGAAACCCGGTCAACCAAACTGACACACTATTATCTCTGGAACCGAGAGCACAAACACACATTTGAAATTCTTTGTTGGATTTTTTCATCTGGCGTTGTACGATATTGCTGCTAAATCGCTAGAATTTGTACGAAATTAGTAATTGAAAACATTAATTTCGAAACAAAAGCACAATTATTCTTACAACACAATTGACAGCTTTTCTGTGACCAACGTAATCTTTATCGTATTTCCAGCCATCTCTTTCGATTATTTTTGACGTCGGACCGGCATTATTCATTGCATGGGCAGTAACTAAATATTGTCCATCAGGTGACCAGTCATGCCGTAAAGCTACCGTGGTTCCACACTAACAACATAGAATTCTTTTTATTTAAGAACGATTTCGAATTTAAATAAAGCGTATTTATTACAAACATTTTCAAACGGTTCTGTAACTACGACTTCGCATTGCCAATCGACAGTACGCCAAATTCTAAGCGATTTATCTTCTGATTGAGATGATAAATACTTTCCAATAGGATCCCAGGTTACCCCTTTAACTAATCCGCTATGACCTTTTAGAATAGCAACGATTTCTAAAAATTAAAGACAACGATAAGTAGGTAGTTCAAGTCAGACCAATTCGTCCTCGTAAACAATCTATACCAGGAAATTTTGCCGCATCCCAAATCATAATAGTATTATCAACTGAAGCTGTCGCAAGCCAAACATCCTGAGGTGACCACGCCATATCAAGCACATCGCCAGAATGTCCTCGTAATGTAGAAGTACATCGCCATGTCTCAACATTAACTTTTCCTTTGGAGCTAAACACCGCGTTATTACCTAAAATGAATAAATTGAGTATTTTATTTTATATTTACGAAATTATTGTTTCTAATTCGTAAATAAATATGTACATACCTTGCGGATATTTTGCGAACGACCAGATCATGATGAGTTTATCGTCACCACCAGAAGCGAAATATTTCCCGGAATAACTCCATCTTACGCAATTTACACAAGCTATGAATGAATTTTAATTAGTTCGTTTCGTTTAGAGAATGTTTCAAAAATTCTATTAATCCTAGGTTAATTACCTAAATGACTATCGATTTGGCATAACATTTTTGGTATATTTTCATCAAATTCTGCGTCTTCATTCAGTACAGTGTCGAAATTCCAGATGACAACTCTACCAGAATCAGTTCCTGAAACGCGAATTAAAGTAAATTTCATTTCTATTTGGGTAATAAATCATTATAAACATATAACGTGGAATTTCCATTTCTTTAATAACATACCTTGGCCACCCGTAACAAATCGAGAATTATCTGGATGTATATCGATACAAAATATGGGTAATCCTGAAACAAAATCGTGATCATTTAGTCAAGAACTAGTGTATACAGATTCAAGAATTTAAAATAAAAAATTAGGTATGTATTTGAAATAAATTTTCTAACAAGAATTCTTATTTTTATAATGTACATTTAGATCCTTCGAAGTGTTTATAGTACATTTTTTGAAACGAAATTGTAATTCTTACCATCGTGAGAGATCCAATGAGGTTTCAAAATTTGCATGATGAAGAAAACTTCAAAGTTAAATAGAAAAAAGTAAATAATATACTTGATGAAAGGAAAGAAAAATTTGGAGAAATATTCATGAAAATTCACTTTGCACTTAGTTGACGAGTTCGAATAAATTTTTGATTTGGAGCAACGTAAAACTTAGGTGATCATTAAATAAACAAATTCCGGCTGCCACAATTATAATTTTATTAAAAATTAATGAATCTTTTCTAATTTCGTGTTTTATCATTCGGAATAATGATTTTTTTATTTATCACGCTTATTGGCGGCTTTGCAAGTTATCCTATGATCAGGTCAGGTTCCATAGAGGCTTTCAAAGAAGTAAATTTGTCAAACATGTGGTGACATCTAGTATCTGCTGATAGGAAACAACATTTTATCGATTTTTATTTTTATTTTTTAATTTTTATTCGATTAATAAAACATTTGAGTCGAAACAAAAATAATAAAATTGAAAGTGAAAAAATGCAAGACAGAGTTAAAAATTTGAAACAGAATAAATTGAAAACTACAATTTAAAACATCTATCTATTTTATAGTTATAACATAACTTGGTGACTAAGGAAATCTTATCACAACGCATGTAATCAAGATTCTTATTTCATACCACAAAGAAAGGTATATTAATTATTATGAAAAATGGGTATAATTTTGAAAATTCAAAATTTTAAACATCGTATAAACATTATCGCAAATGCAGTCTGCACTTAAACTATGCAAAAATTTTGAGTTTTTATTGTGAACATAAATTTTAAAAGCGAGAAACGATAACAATTTGACAAAAACAAGATTGTACTACAATTATACCTGCTTTATGATTACTTTAGTTTCAGTTTCCTCGGTAGAAAAAAGTACGGACTGACACTTCTGTTGGTAATGTTAAATGAAGAAAAATAACATGATTTCATTATATCGTCGTAGATTTAAGTTAATCTCCTAGTTTCAGTAATTGCCCAACAATAACCATGTAATATATTTTTAAAATTTTGAAAAAGTATAGGTTGGTGAACTTTTAGAGGTTTAAGCAATTTTATTTATATATGCAACTTTTATGAAGAGAAAAAAACAGGAGAAAAGAAACACGTTTTACGTATCATATCGCATTTAGTAAAACATTTGTTTAATTAAAGAAAGGATTAAGGGATTGCAAATAAAAAAAATCAACTTTTAGAGGACCATGTAAATTGGTCAACAGTGGAGAAGATCGAATATCATATGAAATACCAATAATACCAAGTACCAAAACAACTACAAAAAATACTGCTAGATTACGTCATGTTATAAATATACGTAATATTTTTTGTTACTGTTCCAAAATTTTGAAGTATTTAGCACACTGATTTTTCATCATTTTGATATTATTGTTTTGACCAGTTGAGGTTTGTTTTAAAAAAGTATATTTTTCTAACGGATGGCAATGAATACGTTTCATAATTCGAATTTATCCGATATTGAATTAAACGAGCAAGGACTCCAGCAGTTCAATGCAGGAAGGTACGATGAAGCCATTGTTCGCTACAATAAAGCAATAGTAAGTTTTTTATAACAACAATTTAAAGTTTCTTAGGAATTTTGATTTGGTAAAAATTATGTAAACATGTAGAGATTTATTTCTCATTTTATATGAAATTTTTTAATCTTAATGCCGATGCATGGAGCTCATAATTTATGCGTAATTTAAATTTAATTAGTCCATAAGAATGTTGTGAATTATAGGTCAAGAATCCTTCTGTTCCTGCATATTTCACCAATAGGGCGCAATGTTATTTGAAACTTAAACGTTGGGAGTCAGCTTGTCAAGATTGCCAAAATGCTATAACATTAAATTCTTATCATGCTAAGGGATATCACTTCTTAGGTCTAGCTCAATTAGAATTACAACTCTATGACGAAGCTATCAAAAACATATTTAGAGGTAGGTTCAATAAGTGCATTTATATAACTAATGGCTACTTGAATCTATATGCATTTTAATATTTAAATTCCATTTATAGTATAAACAAAAGACAATATACCCGAATTTAAATACTTTTTACAGCTTATTTTGCAGCTCTGGAGCAAAATGACCGGTTTCTTACAAACTACGATGTTAGCAATGAAGCTGAATCGGCAATAAATCGAAAAAGAGCTTCTCAGGGTAAAAAAGCCATCGCCATTGGGAGTTTCACAACAAAAGTGAGCAATTGAAATATCGAAATTTGAAGATATCTTCGTAAAAATGTCGTTTCACTTTGAGTAAATTTATGTGTTTTTTCCAGACAAAATCCATTACCAAAAATGGTAAGAAAAATGAGAGCAGAGAAGTAAGATTAAGATTCAGAAAAGTAAGTATCTATGTCTACCTACTTAGAATGATTGAAGCGCTTCCTTATATAAGCAGTTAAGTACTTAGTGTAAACGCCATAGAATTTAATTTAATTTTGTTTTACATGCACCCACCTGTAGAATAACTCCTGTAGCAGATGCATCTCCAATACTTTTTCAACAGCAGATGAAATATACCACGTGTAGTCGTGTAATGCACAGCGATTTTCCAGATTTTGAGCCACGCTAATGATTTCAATTTTGTAAATTTTTCATTACCTATGTAGATTTCATTGTCGTTTGATAAACTTTCGTTTTTTTGTTCTAAAGTACTACTTTTCTAATGTATAATAAGTAAGTCTATCTACCTATTTTTATTCATTTATTTATTTTTTTTTTCATAATCATTCGTACGTAGATCTTGTACGTATTTAATATTTTAATTTATCAAAGTAAAAAATACTATCATTTATACGTTTAACTTTTATGCACTTGAAAATAATAAATTCTATGGATTTATTTTGATCATTAGTTGAAATAATTTGTACAACGAATAATTGATAAAAGAATGGGCGAGGAGTGAGGACCCGTATTTTTAGGAACTATACAAATTTACCTACCAAACTACATTTGCTTAAGAAGTAATAAAATGAAATGAATTTTCATTTAACCAAATGGAAAATCAAAAATCCTCATTTATGGCGTCGCAAATTTGTTTTCATAATTGATTAAGAATTTGTAATTTTTTTTTTTTTTTTTTTCTTTAAAACGACCTCATCTTCGAAGAATTTCAAATTCTTCATCAATCAATATAAACTAGTTCAGACAAGTTTATGGAAATATTGCTTTTACAATAAACCTACCCTTCAAGGTTGTTTCCCTAGATTATGATTTCATCCATTTCACTTTTATAATTGTGTTGTTTAAGGTTGACAGTTTTTCTATTCAATTAAAACATATTCATGTTTTATACGTGACGAAACAGTTATAACATTAAAATGTAGTTTACGTTATTTATACAGTTTTCCACGATATTTCTAGGTATGTAAACAAATCATTACTATAATAACAACGCACCCATTGATAATCTCATTTGTATCAGTTACTTTATTGAACTGGAATCGAACTATCGACTGTGAGAGCTAAGTAACAAGCCGAAAATTTTTTTCGAGGAGGTAAGATGCATTTTTTCATTTAAAAGTATATAAAAACATAGATTATTAGTTGTATTTTTCAAACTTTATTTGCTATATTCAATTCATCATATGGTGCCAACATACCTAAGTACCTGTTTTAAGATATCAGTTAGTTTTAATTCCTTATAGATAGGTACTTATTTTCAAAGAATTTAATTGTACGTAGATTTTTTGAAGTTCCAGTAACCAGATACCTACCTAAATAACACTTTTAGTGTAGCTGTGTATACCTAGGTTACCTACCTATATTATCTACCAAAATGGATAGTCCGAATTGTATGGAAGACTCGATACAAATGGGAGATTATTTCTTAAAATTTGAAAAAGATGAAGAATTTGAAAAATTTTATGTACGGAAAGCAGCAGACGAATTAGGAGAATCGCCTGAAGTGAAAAAGAACGCTATACAAGATTTGAAACGGTTACTCGAAGGTAGGTAAATAAAACATTTTTTTTAACAATCCAGCAACATAATTGTCAATTGTAAGATAATTTTATATTGATAATTTTAATTTGTAGAAGATCCAGATATTGATGTTCCCTTACATGACGATCATATCGATTCATATTTATGCGCTTACTTGAGGATATGTAAATTTCATGTTGATAGCGCTTTGGAGAAGGTAGGTAGCAGGTAGCAAATATAAATTTTTTGTTTCGCAAAAACGGAAAATTTATGCACCCTGAATGAACGATTTTTTCAAATAATTTTTCAGATAAAATATTTATTTCACTGCAGAATAAAATATCCCAATTATTTTTGCAACATAGTTCCCGCAAATGAAAAAAACATTTTTCAAAATAATTTACTCACAATTTCACCTCAACGAGATCAACATGGTCGCCGAATCTTGATTCTACAATTGGGAAGTGCGTATAGCGATGGATTTATAAATTTTTTTCCAGCATAAATTAATTTCATAAAGTCATCTAGGTAAATGGAAACCAAATCAATGCTCTTTGATGGATATAATAAGGGGAATAATGCTACTAATTGAAGGCGCAATGTTAGAACCACGAACTCAAGTAGCAGGTGTTGTTCTAATCGTAGATTTGGAAGGTATGAGCTATCAACATGTGTTGCAATTTTCTCCAAATTTTGCTAAGATGCTTCTCGACTGGATTCAGGTTATTAGTACAACTACTTAGCACTTTTCACTTAATCACGCTCTCTTTTTCTTTATGTTATCATTTCTTCATTAAAAATTCGCCATGTTCATCAGGAATCAATGCCTTTGAGGTTGAAAGCGGTGCACGTTATCAGGCAATCTAAAATGTTCAATGTGGCTTTCGCAATATTCAAGCCATTCATGAAAGAAAAACTTAGAAAGAGAGTAAGTAAAATTCAATAGTTACCAAAATAGGCGTAGACAAAAGGTATTCATGCAACAAATTGATTGAAAAACACAGATTCATTTGCATGGTAATACTCATACCTCCTTACAAAATCATATCGACCCAAAATATATCCCAATTCAATTCGGAGGAATGATGAACGTTTCATTGGATTCAGGATTATTGCAATGGAGCTTCTTCTGTCGTTACAATGAACGTTACAAGAGTAAGTTTTCATAATTTTAGTCAAGCTTGATTGAATTCTATGTAATTGTATTATCAGGAAAATGTAAACACTTATGCATAATTTCTTTCACAGAAACGAGTAAATACGGTTTCAAATCAAAGAAAGACGATTTGAAGTAATTGCTGTTTCGATTTTATCAAGATACTTAAAAATAATAAGAATATAATTTCAGGGTCATATAAATAAATTATTATATCTACCTTCTCTATCATTTTCACCATGTTATTTCGCTCGGTAAGAATTTATCAAACTTGAAAAAAAAAACATACTAGAAACAAATTTTAAATATTTATTCTAACATTTAAAAAAAAAATGATAAATATAAATACTTATACGTGTACGAGGTCTGATCAATCAATAGAGAGAGGATTTTGTTTATTCAAATAAAGAATTAACTCAAGAGTTCTTATCTGCATAAGAATTAATCACTTTTTCACCTAAGAACAACAAGACGAACTTGTATAGATATTTCTATCATTTCAATACTTCATTTGTTATTCTAAAAAGTTCATCAAGAATCAAGTTTTGATCAAATCTCGTAAACATATCATAATCTCAATCGTACGTGATAGTTTTTGATTATTTGACAACATCGCTAAAATAATAAATTATCACATCGGTAAATTTCAAACATAACAAACCACAAAAATGATAAATTATTACACATAAAATATATTTCTAAAGAGTAACAATAAATAAACAAAATTCATAATTTAAAAAAAAAAAAGTAGGTACTATCAGCTTTCTACTTTTATTCACAGAAAATAGAAACAAGCGAAAATTACGGAATGGAACATTGAGAATAATTACATTAATAGAAAATGTACATCTCTAAGTACGAGTACATGAAGGTATATCCATTATTACACATTAAATAATGGTGAAAAATAAATAAATAAATAAAATATAAGAAAATAGATTGAACCGCTTTAAAAATTATATCTTATGGTAAAATAATTAAAAAGTGGACGTCGACAAAGTCTAGTACAAATCACAGATTCAAATTCTCTCTACCCAGTCCTTTGATTCTGTTTAATAGATTTTTTCTTCTTGTCTTCGACAACTGTTCCATACGAATTAATAGCTGTAAACAAGAAAAAAAAAAAACAACAATATAATGACAGTCATAAACACATTTGTATCACGACGACATACACAAGTTACTATTACCTATATAGCGTATTATAAATTCGATTGTATTTTTCAGCAACTCAAGAGTCAAGGTTGTGTAATAAAAAGTATTCGATGAGCCGTCTTTAATTTTGTGATCAAAACGTTTTTTATGCATCAAATTCAAATGCAATTATTACATAATTCAAATTTTCCAATGAAAAATTTCATCATTTTGAGAGGAAAATTTTTTTCATAATCAATATAATTTTACATGAGATAAAAATTATTAGTCGGATTCCGCATTGCTTAAACGATTCACGGTTCGAACTTTAATTCTAAGTACACATTATTCGAGCATATACATTTGCATTACAAATCGCTTCAAAAAAATACGAAATTTTTTCATGTTTAAAAATCGAAATTTTCTATGTATATCATTTTACAAACAAAAATATTACTTATTTACCAATTACTCGGAGTACTTAGTATTTACCTTGATATTCCTCATCGCAATGTTTTAACAATTCATACCACTCAGTACTGGAAATTTTTGGTAACGGGAAAGTACCACCGTAAATATCTGGAAGGCATTTTGCTGAAATATACTGGTGTAAGGAATCACGATCAGTTCCATGGAAGTATATCTATTGCGGAAAAAAAAATGAAAAATAACGTGTAATTGAAAAGTGGAAAACATCATCTACAAAATTACAAACACGATGCTTACTCTGCTTCGTAGCTTTTCTCTCAGGAATGGTTTGAAAAGTGAAAATACCATATTAAATACCATAGGTTGATTGATAATATGCAATCCTTTAACTCTCAAAGCAACGCTGTCCTGTAAAGGTAAAAAAAAAATTGGTTAATTATGTAGATGGTAAATTTACCGCATTATTAAAATACTTATACACTAAAACATTCCACTTTAGAAACTTAAAGTGCACATTTAATTGAAAATATTTTGCGAGGTGGGTACTTGGGTAAATCAAGAAAATTCATAAACAACATAAATGACTTAGATAAAACCTAAAGGAAGAATTGAAATAGCATGTATCATTCAGCGAGAAATATATCGTACCCCGGAGTAAATTGATTTATCATCGTATATTTGCCTGATCGATGAAAAAAAAAAAAAAGGAAGTCGTTCAAAATTATGAATTTTTAATTATAATGAGTCATTTGATCAAGTTGGCAATTACTAAAGTGACTCGACAAGTTTCGAAATTAATAAGTAGAACAATATCTTTGACAGTTAATCACTTATACATTCATAATTAAGGTATAAGCTCGACTTTTATTTAGTATACGTAACATATATACCTACTCCACAGTGATAAACAATAAATACATCACGCATTGTCATCTAAATTACAAAAAATTACGTCATCGAATTTTTCTCTAATCGAATATCTCAATGATGAATTCGGTTATTTGTTGCGCACAGTATTAGATGAGTTTTTTCAATGATAATGAATATCGCGAGAAACTCTATTTCTTAAGTATACCTATCAAAAGCAATAGATAATTAGAAAACGCTGAATTTTTTATTTAAATTTGTGCTCAGAAATTGACTAAATTCGAACGACTGATTCATACGAGTGGCATACAAATGCGCATCTGACGCATACCCGCACTCACATGCATTGGTGCCCAACCAAAAATAAAACAACGTTAACTGTACATAAGTTGGGTATAAATAATGCTGCCAATTTTTCAATCTCTTTTTTCATTGAGAAATTCAAAAATGTTGACTAGTACGAAAACTGTAACTTTATTGCTCACAATAGAGTAAACGACCTCTCAGATCTTGGTCTGAAAATTTACATCTTAAGGTGTATGTAAAAATATTAGACTTGAGATATAACTTCACAGATTGTTTTTATTGGCTCCACTTTTATAACGTTAACGATCGCGGGGTCCTCCTCGAATGATAAAATCGTATCATGGTCTGTATGTTTGAACTCTAAGGTGTATGAAAATGTGTTGAACATGAGGTATGATTTTATAGATTGTTTTTGTAAAATAATAGAATTCAAGAATTAATAATACAACAACTTTTAAAGGAATGGTCAAATTATTAATGTAAACAGTTCAAGAGAAAGGGTTTGAAATGTACTTTTTACTCTGGGCATCCCCGTGTTTAAAATTTTTCATTTTCTTCCGGAAAAATCAGTTTGAAGAAATTGCATCTTTAAGCCAAGGAGAAGTACATTTGTTTAAGGTTGTTTCATTCACCTTTGAGCAGCAGTTGCTTTAATCGCAGTTTTTTGTTTACACATTCATCGTTCGAATCTAGTCGATCGAAATAGGAGCGTTAGGCGTTAATAAATTATAATCGTCGAAGATGGTTTTCTACATAAATTTTACTTTCTTATTATTTTTCAAATTCAAAACTCCAAAGATTTATATTTATGGAACAATGAGATTTTCATCACATGCCTCATTATTGAGAAATCGTAGATAAATGTACGATTTTTTCTCCTTACACCTTTTTCATGATGTCATATCGAGTAGTATCTGTACGTTAACGTATACCATAAAGTATATCTGACAACATTTAACGAGGAAGTTTTTACGCGTTGTAGGAACGAAGTGCCTACTTATAAATTCATGACATATCGTAATTCTTAAGAGAATTATCGGTCTCTGTATAAGATGCGAGTAACTTTAATAAAAACACTATCCAACTGAAATCTGGCGGAGACCTTTTCAGCAAAATATTTTCTATTGACGTCACATTTTACAGAATCGTGCTGAGTTGCCTATTCGATATGAATGAAGTTACCCAAGAAGCACCGCCTGAAAACAGTAGCCCTAAAAGGGTTCGGTGCTTGGGTAAATAATTGATATTTATACGCCGGTCACATCGACGTGCGTACACACTATACACAGTTGCACGTCGACATCCGTAAGAACTAAGTACGGACATACACATAGGTTAGGTATACAAGAAAAATTGTAAACTCACTTGTAACCAGTCAACGATTCTTTTGGCGAATGCAGGAGTGAATTGCCAAGCTTGTTGCATCGATAATCCATCCATGTCGAAGATAACCTGCGCGCCAGCTATTTGAGTAGTAGGTTCGTACATCGCCGCTTCCAAAAATAATACGATTCCTTTGAAAACATCGTCTAGAGAGCATTTTTTCGGTTTCCATTTCTCTGTAGCCGACAAAAACGTAGTAAATTTTAATTCGATTCATATGGTAGAATAAATAAAACGTTTTGATATTTAGTATTCGACGGTAAGTTAGCCATCGACGAATATACATTTAAGGATGTTTATGAAACATATGTCGTAGAATAACATCCCATAATTCTAACAACGAACGCAAGATAATATTCAAGTGCAGTGTACTCGTATCACGACCGATACTTACTTCCTAATTCGATAACCAAAATACGTCTTCCTAGTTGATCGCGATTTGGCAGTACTAACAGGATGTTTTGTTCGAATACATTTTTTTCTCGGCTGGGAAGTAATCCTTCATAGATATCTTTGTGTTTTGATTTGAACTTGTAATAATCTTTGATCTGAAAATTGAAAATAACAAATTAATACACGAAAAATTCTTATCAAGCATAACTCGTTGCGTTTATCATTAATAGGGATTTCGTTGGATAAATTTATAAATAACTTAACACCTCTATCGTATGTTAGCAATTGTTCAAGTTTAGGTATACCTTAAACAATGCAGGTAATCTCGTTGAGATTTTTAAACCCCAACAGTTAGAATATTACCCAACAGAAATGCCAATAAATAGTAAACAAAGCTACGGGACTAAAGTCGCGGTTTTACCTTGCAAAAACAAGTTTTTGTATGCATAATATGTAATACCCCACTAATCCGGGAAATCTAGAAAAACTTGTTATCAACCTCGATAATTATAATAATGGTAGTTGTATCTATAAGTTGTATTAGACGTGCAGTCATTTGATAGAAATTAAATAAAAATCGTACCATCAAAAACTGCAAACATAATTATTATAACCAATATCGAGCAGATTTCTAGCAATTTCGTTGGTTCATAGCTTATTGTTCAAATTTTTATTTTGATAACCAGGGCTCAATTTAAATTGAACAGACTACAGGTACGTCAAGTTTTCTGAATGTGCTTTTTTGAATAAATGTGGATCTATAAGTATGCGCATGGTCTTCAGCTGCTCAGCTGCTCACTCGAAAAACGAAACTTCAGCAGCAAACATTTCCACAAATATAAATGTAAATCGCTCCAGAAAAAAATACAATAAGCCGGCGAAAGGTAGTTTCGAATTAGAGGCCAAAATGTGATAAGGGGTCGAAATTGAGGATTTTCAGTTTTTTAACGGGAATCGATACCTGGACACTTCAGCTATGCCTGGTAAAAATTTACTATAGAAAACATCGACTTCTATATTGTATAAAAATTTTTTAAATTTAAATGATTTTTTTTTTATTTGAATACATTTTACTACTTTTTCCAAAATTACACTTCACCAAGAGGATTTTTGAAAAAGTAAGACTGATGGCCTCTGGTAAGGTTGAAAAAAAGTTTTTCCGAAAATAGCGATGAAAAACTTTTAAGTGGCGTTTTCTCAAAACCAACTTTTTCGTTACGTAAAATTTTCAACATTAAAGAAATTAATTTTTTTCAACGATTATCTCAGTCTCCTTTATTTCGTGTCTCAATTTCTCGAAAATGATCGATTATAATTATTTAGATTTTTTTGGAAAATTGTCCATATAAATCACGAGGAGTCCTATAATATCTGACCTACTCTCAACATCCCTCTGGAATTTCCACATAAGAAAACCATAGGTTGGGAAAATGATTTGTACAATCAGAAATTTTAATTCATCTTTCTAAAACTGCCAAACTATATGGTGTTTTATGCGGAAATCCCAGAGGGGGGATGGGGGCGATATATTAATCTTGCAATAGGAGTCATGAAAATCAAGATGGATATTAGCGTAGATTTCTAGCATACATAGAGACGAATTCAACGTACTTGTTCAAAGTTCCACTTTTCCCCAGAGTTGGCGCTGTTTACACATCTAAAAACTGAACAAATGAGTAATTTCAAAATTTCGACTCAAACAAACATCAATCCAATAAGCAGACCTTGAAGATAAAAATTTTTCCTGCAAATTTTGTCATTCACACATTTTGCGCTTCTACACTATTGAAGGGGCAACATTTGTTTGAATTCCATAAGCTCCTTCACATAATTAAGATGGACAAATTTTGTATACAACCAAAAATTTGCCTATCTTGTGAAGGGGCTTGTTAAATTTAAATTAATACTGCTCCTTCAATTTCGGATATAGGCAAAATTTATACATGACAAAATTTGTCGGAAAAATTTCAACAGGTTATCCACTTGAATTCGTAATCAGATCAAAAATCTAAAACTGTCCATTTGTTTAATTTTCAGATGTCTGTACATCATCATTTCTGAGGGGAAAAGTGTGGGTATGTTGAACGTGTCTCCATGTTTGTGTATTACAGATCTATGCTAATACCTATCTCGATTTCCATGACTCCGGAGGCAGGATAGGGCAATCTGTACATGAGCAGTGTTACCAATATAATTGAAAATTTGGCATTTTTGCCAGTCATCCGAATTTCTTGTACATGCTGCACATGAATATCGCGTAGGTGTTGACAACACTTCTTATAAATGAACAGATCCTCTAAAAAGCAATCGTAGTCTAAAAATGAAATATTACAGAGGAGCGAAATAATATGCTCGAAACGTTTCTCAGACTAAGAATTAGGCTGGGTGTATGAAATTTGTTCGTGAAGTGTGGACTGAAACAGTAGAAGCTTACAGAATAAATTTTATCTACAAATTATTCCCTCCAGTTCTAAAAAATTAAAATATAAGGATTGCAGTTCAGGACTATGGCGGTTTTTAAACAAAATTCTTGAAAACCTGTCACTTAAGAAATGCAAAAAAAAAAAAAAAAAGATCATATCTTAATGAATTGCAAAAATTAATAGGCACGCTCAGTTTTTCTCGTGAAATTAGGTAATAAAAAATTTCTTAAATTTGGACAACGATTGTTTTTTTGAGCAGCTCTTCAAAGGTGAAAATTCCATGTGTTTATGAATATGAAATAATATAGACATAATTGAAAAGCTGGTACGAAAGATTTTCTACGAGGAAAAAATTAATTTTGAGGAATTTAGATGCGAAGTGGAATAAGCGGAGCAATGTTAATGTTGGAAGTTTCTATTTCTAGTTACATACCAATCTGTGGGTGCTTTCGGGGTAAAATTTCGTCGGTCTCAAGAATCGCACCAACCAAGCATCATTTTCCCAAGGTACGTTCAATTCTTTGTCAGCTATAAAACATAAATACATCGTAAATTAACAAAGATGGATACATCATCAAATTCCAATTGGAACATAAATACTGTAACACTTATCATCGACATGATTACTTTTATATCTCTGTAGACCAAAAGAGAATTAAAACACTTTCTCGAACCGATCTAACTATGAAGTTAAAATATTAGGTATGTTTTATTCATACGAAGTATTAAAAATCTAGATTTTTGACACTTAAAATTCTCTTTTTTTCGATCAGATTATCAGTGTTCTGAAGTAAGAAAACTTTTTCATTCTGAAAATCCAAAATCCTTTTCAAAAAGCTACTCGGCTAGTAATTTTTTGTTTAAATGCTGGTTTTTAAAATTCAACTGAATCCGGGTAATTCGAAAACAGATTTTGCAAAATCCGTGTACAGTCTCAATTTTTTTTTCTGAAAAGCTGCATGCGACGGGGTCTTAATAGTTGCGAAATGGCCTCAAAAAGACATGGTAAACATTTAAATATTTTCAAAAATTAAAATAAATGATAAACATTTTTTTTGTAAATTAAAAAAAAAAATGAAATTATTATATATTTTTTTGATCCGAAATGACCACTGGCGAAATTTTTTCATTACTTTATTTTTCAGGGGTTTTCAAAAAAAGTGACTTCGCAATTTTTCATAATTCTCTGAAAAACTAGGAATTTTTTTTTGAGAAACGTCCCCCTAAAATCGATACAGAACATCAGTTTTACACGATTAAGAGCAATATTCCATTTTTACCCTCCATAGACCATTTTCCAGAGGCCCTCAAAAAACATAATTTTTATAAAAAATTATGAAAAATCCGAGAGCATAGCGAGAACGAAATTTTGAAAAAATTATACTCTCAAGCCATGAAAACAGCTTTTCTCGAAGTTTGAGTTTCGAGTTTTGAAGGCCCGTTGAGAAATAGATGTGTTTTTCATGATTCTGGCATTAAATCGAAGGCTGTAGCCCCTGTAGCCCCTCTTGAGTGCGCCACTGGTCCGCGCTACAAATGAAGCATGCATATACCTACTTAGAATCGTTACGAGAAGTTTTGAAATCGATAGGACTTTCGCCCAGATTTTTTACTTCGACACACAGCTCGCAAAAATGAAGACACGCCACAACTGTACATTCATCGATAATTTCATATTTCAAGGGCTATCGGCGCATAAACTTGAAAACAACACCACGTTTATACGAGATTTTTATTCGTATTTACCAGATGACGTAAATTTTTACGATACAGCAAAACCACATCGGCGTAATTTTTATATCGCAACGCAAATTCGAAATTAATTATGATAAATAACGCAACAATAGGTTGAAATTACAAATACTTTGCTGGTTAAGTTGAGGTCAACATGTACGAAAATTTCAATATCAAAGCACCCAATACGCGGCGAATAATTAATGCAATAAAAAAACCATCAACTTATAAACTAATTTATATCCTCCTAATGGTTGGAAAAAAAAAACAAAAAAGAGACAGAAAAACAAATACCTTTTAACAATTCTCTTAATTCTTGTTTCGCAGCTTCGACAACTTCCGGAGTCTCTCTCAATTCCTTCCTGGCTATTTCTTTTAATTCTGGCGACGGATCTTCGGTTTCCAAACGAATAGTAAGGTCACCTACTGTCAACGATGGTAATTCTTTCAAGTTGGATAAAAATATCCCAGATTCTGAAAAACAAAACAAAAAAGTTTTCGGTTATAATCGAATTAAATTCGAGCGTAGTTATAATTATATGCTTAAATTACAGCGACTGTGTTTTCAAGGAAGTTGTACGTGGGTAAATCATCTAAATATCTTATATCTTATACGGATAGTTTTTGGCTTTGGCAAAATTTTTCGTAATACAGGAAACAAAATGAAATAAAAACAGTTTTAATATCAAAGTTGAATTTCGAGACATATATATCTAACTTACATATCTCGAATTAGTTTTCAATTCATTCAACAAATTTTCAACGGTAGGTAGATAAGTATCATTATGTCTGACATTTTTTTCACTTATCAACAACCTACTTGAAATGTAAATTGTATTGTTACGAATAATTATATTTCACCGGCCGCTAATTATCACGTTTACTATACAATACGAGAGAATAAATTTTCAAACTCGTATACAGATACACCCTCATATTGTGCACTTACTGACTGAGCTTTTCACCCATTACAATAATTCAAAAAATACGCTTTAGGTAATTTCGAGTTGGAAATTTTGATAACGAACTGAAATCGACATAAATAAATGAAAAAAATAATACACCAGTGTACACGACTCGCGTTTACATAATCATACTATGCGTATTTTCAATGCTCTTCATAATAGGTTTATACTTCATGTTACATACATAGGTATGTATCTGGCTACCTACAGTAACTACATATAGGTATTATATAGCACATTACAACATCGTCGTAGGTCCTTGATTACAAATGGGTACCTGTCGTTAAAAATCTATCAGTAAAATAATACACATCAAACTTCCTCTAGCGATGATTTTTACCTTTTGTTCCTCATCCTAACCTTCGTTTAAATGATTTTGTTCCAGGCGGCAACGTATCAAGTATCTAGCAACCATCGCTTTCAAAGTATTCATTTTAAAACCTGCAGTATCCATAGCAAGAAGAAAATTTCGCTATCGAAGAGTCTAGAATTAAGTATAAAAGTAGACTATCTTTTGTACGCTTCTACATACTCGTGAAGTTCCGTTTAACGGAGAATGTTCTATTCGCGTGTAAAATTTATCAAGCGTCTATAGTTTGCAATGATTCATGCTACAAAAAAAAAAACCAGTTTAGAATTAACTGACTGTAGGTACTACTAATCACGAATTTAGTATAAGCCTGTTGAGTTTTCTGACGTGGGTAAGTTTCCTTCGATGAACGGGAAATTTTACCCGGTGACTTTTCATGCCCAAGTAGAGGTGACAATTCTTGTTTTCATAGAATAAATTAAGAGAAGAAAAAAACCACGTATAGGATATCCGCGTTCAATTTCCAAATTTTACAGATCTGCCCAAACATATGCATCATATCTTCCAGCAAAATATCATTCGTGTTTATACCACAGGGAAATTCCACAACAAATGCAAATAAGATAAGACAACAGTTTAGAAGCTACTGAATTTAATTTGAAAAAAAAAAAAAAATGTAAACATTTATAAGTAGTAGAGAATTGCGATGGGAGTAAATGAAGACATAATTACTTAATTGGCAATTAGGTAGGTAGTGTATTTTTGTTGGTTCATTGACAGTGGTCAAATATTTCCTGTTTACCCCTCTTCGTTCCGCTTTTGATTCGTTATTGTTCGAATAATCCCACATATCGGCCGCGCCGGTAGGTAAAAGAAAGATAATAATTAGTATAACGAGAGTCTATGTACTATTTGAATGCAAAAAATGTTCAATGTCAGCTCATATCTTTGACCTTCCTTGTTTATGCTATTCCAAAAATTATGGTCTGTACATATGACTAGTTGTTACGAAATTTCGCAGCTTAAAAAATAATTTTTCATTAATTAAGTATAGCTTTTTATTTTCTTCCCAACAATGGTAATATTAAAATTATTTTTAGAATTAGGTATACGTATGAAGAGACAGTAGCGTAAAGATAGATAAGTTCGTGGATTTTTTCACCTACTGCAATTTACGACTCTGATGAAAAAAAGAATCTTTGATTTTCTAGTTTTGAACGACTCTATGGAAAAAAAAAAAAAAGAACCTGAATCTGAATATAATTTGCAATATCCGGTTCACTTTGTAATTCTCGATAGACAAACGATTAGAGGCGAATTTAGAACTAGTGTCCAAAATTTGAGGAACAGAATTGAGAATCGCAGCGTGAGCCCTAAAGTCGCAAATCTTAAAAAAAAAAAATCTAGATTCTGTGTAAGGCGATTTGTAAAAAAAAGGGAAATGGGATTGGAGAAATTTTTAATCGCTTATATTCATCCTATATGCAGCAAATATGTAATAGGAAAACCCCTAAAAATCTACTATTTTTTTTTTTACAAAAATATCAAAAAATGCATTTTTGATAGTTAAAAATTATATTTTTTCAAAATTTTATCATCGCATTGATCGTGCTCTCTTATACCTTCTATCTGCTTCATTGTTAAAAGTGGAACTCCAAAAATGAAACTTTTTATACGTACATTACAAATTTCAAAAAAATTTCATGCACTATCACACTACGCAGAAAACCTTTGAACCCCCCCACCCCGATATTTCTAGCCAACCCACTGATAAGAGAATAAAATAACCTTGGCTCGATGGGGTTGATATACAAGAGTGAACTAAACAGTACGCTTTAGGAAGTAATCAAGAGAAGTTGAAATCTGCCACAGGAGTCCTGGAAATCGAGATAGGTATTCGTATAGATCTATGGCACACATAAAGACGAGTTCAATAGATATGCTCGAAGCCGCACTTTTCTCCAGAAGTGACGTTGCATAGGCATTTAAAAATCGAACAAATGAGCAATTTTAAAATTTCGATCGAATCATTAACACTAGTGGTGGACTTTGAAGATGAGAATTTTTCCTACAAATTTTGTCATATACACATTCTGCTTATCTCTTTTATAGAAGGGCCAGGATTCGTTTGAATATTATATGCCCCTTCAAACAATCAAGATAGGCAAATTTTATACATAACCAAAATTGTTGCAAAATTAACCTACTACAAGGTACACTATTCAAAACCAAGATTTGGACAAATTTTCTGTTTTTAAAAATTTAAATTGCTCCTACCACCACCCCCCGTCACCCCTTCCCCGCGTAAAATTTTGAAAATGAAAAATCTGGCCTTATCGTGATTTTAAGTAGTGCACCTTGTGGTAGGCAATATTTGCAACAATTTTGGTTATATACAAAATTTGCCTACCTTGATAATTTGAGGAAGGTCATAAAATTCGAACGAATGCTGCCCCTTCAATAGCAAAGATAGGCAAAATGTGTTTATGACCAAAATTTGCAGGAAAAATTTTTATCTACAAGATCTGCTAATTGGATTGATGTTCAAGTTGAAATTTTGGCATTGTTCATTTGTTCAATTTTACATACCTGTACAGCGCCACCTTTGGGGAGAAGTGGGGCTTCCAGCGAGTACGTTGAATTCGCCTCTATGTATACCATTGATCCTTGCCAATGCTTATCTCGATTTCCATAAGTGCTGTCTCCTGCGGCATGATGAGAACCACTCAGGTACGTGGATTGAAGAATAATTCTGTTTTTTTTCCTGTACTTAGCACGTTACCTACACTTTAGCTTTCGATCATCTATACCTATCTATCCGTTCAAGCTTCTAAATTCGAGTTTAACCATTCAATTGCCTATATTTGTGCATCCTCAATTTCTGTAAAATGTTTAAACTGAATTTTGATGCATAATCGTGCTTTTCTCACAAAAAATTCGTCATCAAAAGAAATCAAAATGTTTAAATTGAAGCTCCATAAATGAACTTATTCTCGTAATTAAGAAATAAATGTATAAAATTATTTCTTGATTTTGTGAAAAAATCTACAAAATAATATCTTTTCGGACTACAAATTATTGTTCAGCGTTAGTTATTTTCCTCATATTTTTATCTTTTAGGAACTATTTCAACAAAAATTAAAAATTAAGCGCAAACAAGTATAAAAATTGCAACATTTGGCCAGAAAGAAACCATGCAAAAAAAAAAATATATATATATAATGTAAGAATTGAAAACTGTTGAAATCTGAGAGGTATAAAAATAATTCCAGAGGAAGATATTGACAAAATACGTTTTTGGGGCCCACAAAACCATTACGACCATTTTTGGCCATGTCAGGTTATTATTTTTATTTTTTTGTCCGAAACAAAAAAATCATTTGCTCAGCTCGATACAAACAATAAAAAATCGATCAAATTTGAGAAATAGCATTAGACTGATGGCGGATTTGATATTCACGAGCGGGGATGACCTCGGGTCAAAATTCAGTAATGCTCAAATTTTGTAGGCTGAAACCGCAAAAACTGTTTCTTTTTGAGCTAATTGGTAGGCAATTCAAGGTTGTATTACACATTGAAAAATCAACCTCTCAAGTCAATTAGGAAGGAAGATATGAGAGTTTTCCCCCTTTTGACCTTGAAAAAAGCTGTTCCTCATCTATTTCATCTCCAAATTGAGCTAGGTAGGTGAAATTTAGTATGTAGACTTAGTAGGGGTCATAGATTTCTATTTTGAAAGTTCCGACTTCGCTGCCTCATTGTACCCCCTCACAGCCCCGAAAATGTTTTTTAGTCGGTTTCTTCTTATTTTCTGATTTTATTCCTTACATAAATTCCATTCAACTTAATCTAGGGGATTGAAAGTTGATATACAGATTTAGTATGGGGCTTATTTTTCTTATAATAACGATCTATGAGTAATATTCTGTCCTATCTTGTCGAACTGTCAGAATTAATTTTATCAAATCAGGGTTCTTTATTTAATCCTAAAATCCAATATCTTTCGGAATAATAGTAACAAGGAAATTTTTTGTTAGAAAAACAAGTTTTAAATATAACCATAGATGATGGTGTTTGCTTGGGTTTTTTAAAATGCTTGGAAAATCATACTGTATTTAAAACACAATTGTTTACATGTGTCTAATTATCAGAATGATAACAATTGCTTCCCATATTTCAGGTTTAATTTCAAACTAATAAGAATACAGTACATTCAATATGAAAACGTATCCTATCAGTGGTAATCCTTGGATAATGTAATGTTTTAAAACGCCCACAAAACAGTCTACATATGTATATACATATAAAACATACAAAAACCATTACACACTACCTACGTACGTATTGCACTGAAAGTGCATTATTATCATTATTTTAAACAATGTTATCAAGTCTTTATCTACTGAACTAATTAGGTATTCATCTTCTTTATGTACAAGATCATGAATCACCTATGATAATGTTAGTCCAACAATTAACGCTCGAACAAAATAAACTAGTTTTTTCAAGAATATTTACGATAAAGGTGGTATAACTTCATGTTGGAAAAAATTCAACGTGAAATGAAAAATTTTGCTTTTGACATTGAACAAAATGAACCCATATATACACATAACATATACTACTACATTTCATGGAGTTTAATTTTTTATTTTTATTTTCTGAGAAGGAAAAGGTAATCAGGAAAAAGAGATTTTTTAGAACTTTCATATTATACGAGTTCACATATTAAGTAAATGTACCAGTATGTGTATGTATTGTGCATTTAATACATATCTGACATATCTTAGCGGACGGAAACACCGATGAGAAGCAGATTTTATGACTCATACAGCATTCAGTCGCGTAGCATTGAACCTTATCTCGTACCTAATGCAGAGAAATAACCGCAAAGCAAGTGTACAATGATAACCACAAAAACAATAAAATAAATTTCCTTTTCAAAACAACACAATTATTCGTCATTATTACCCGGAAATATTTCAGGAAAAATATCGATTTTATTGTCACAAGACACAAGACTGGAAATGATCAAAGCTACGAAGGTATCGTACTTCAATTTTGAATGACAAAAAAAAAAAAATAGGTTAGTAATTTAGTACGTACATATTTTCCTCCTACTTAATCAATAAATAAAAAAAAAATAATGTCATAAAATTGTCACTATAATCCACATTTTTCGATGAATTATTCGTTTCCATGTAACAGCATTAACTTTTGATAATAATTTAAATTGACACCTATTAAGTATGAGGTAAGTAGTATTTTCGAGGGTGATTAAAATTTCACAATGGCTTTCCTGCGCTGATGGGTTTTGTTTTGACTTTTAAGTATCTATACAAATCAATCATCAGATGTACCTAGCTACCTATGTACCTATTAAATTAGGTGATAATTTTGAAGGTTTTTAACCTGGCATTGATGACCTATAAGGTGATGTACTTATGAGTAGGCCCTATGGGTCTATAAATGGGTCTATAAACAAAACTACGAATATCCGCTCATTATGAAATATAATTACCAACATATTCGAATTAGTTCTCGTATTTTTTTTTTTTTTTTTTTTTCAATTTAAATAAATTGACGTCATTCATCGAAATACGTTCAAGAAATTTCCACTCAAAGTGGTCCAATTACAAAGCAAAATAATTTTGTTCGGGTACAGAATTACCAATGACGTTCCATGACTCTACGAGTATAATGGAATTTTTTAAAAACTCGAAACAAAAACAGCTGTGTTACAGTAACGAGGAAATTTCCATCGAGGTTTCCAAGTAGAAGTAGGATTTAGTAACAAAGCTCATTGTGGTAGTAGACATTTTTGGAACTTCGGTATACATACATAATGCAGGCACTCGTAAAAAGGTCGTAGTATAAATAGCTCTTACTCGTGTTACTTACTCAATACTTTCGAACAAAATCGTAAATAATGAATTAATTATCAATCAGCGCGTGTTCTTTTTTCAATTCGTAGAATGTGGCACGAGTACCAAACTACCCACCATCGTTATTAAACGTAATGAAGGAAATCAATGAACGTATGTAATTAGGATTTGTGAACCATTACCATTAAATCGTCGTGGTGTGTATACAATGAATATCGATATGGTCACGACGAAATATACGTAAGACGTGTTGATGGTTTCTGATTAAGGAAAATGATACTCACGCTTTTTTAAGCTAACGAACTCAGGATGGGATTATTTTTTTCTACGAATAGCCTAACAGGTGTAGAGGTATGTAATAGCGGTAATAGGCTATGTATATACGGTTTGTTGATTCGTTGAAAAATTCAACGTCTTACAGTTTCCTCGTAATAGAATTCATCTCGATAGCGTCGTCATCATAAATGACGTACGATCTACGAAACGTTATATAATTTTATCGGAGCAGAAAAGCACAGCGGCGCAACAAATATGTCAAGGGGGATACAAATCGTAATATGTATAATTTTTGCACTGATCTCGGTCATACTTATTTTCAGCGGAAATAATCATGCTTACACATAAGAATAGCTATGACTGACTAGTATAATTATTGTGAAAAAATATTATACAATGTCAATACGCGGTTACCTACCAAAACTCTTTTTTTCCTCGTCCTATCCGTATGATAACATCTTGTTTCCTGAGTTATCATCTTGTTAATTTACACAATGCAAATGTATAAATTATTTTGATTATATAATTATGTAGGTAGGTAGGTAGGTAATAGATAAATATAAGACTAAATCCATTTCTAGCGCCATTATAATAAATTATACATAACCACGCTAATGTAAAGAAAATGAAAACGATTAATTTAAGATAGATTTACATCTTCGAATGACAGCCTAAAAAAAAAGGGATTGCTAATTTTAATATCTAGACCCCCTCACCTCCATTCAAGAATTGAAATTTACTTCATATCTACGCTTTTTATAGTCATTCGCGAAAAATTTGAAAACCAGTATCATTGAGAAGCTATACTTTCTTTGATAAAAGCTACAAAGCTTCAAGAATTTTTAGCTTGATTTTTGTCAATGAAAACCAGGCTATTACGGTCTATCGGCTTATGGCGGATGAGAGGAGAGGGAATATTCAACAAAATCTGTTTTGGAACCTTAAAAGACCACTGCGGCCATTTCTGGCGATGTCAAATAATTATTTTTTTATATTTTTATTTGTTTTTATTTTTTTAATTTTTTATTTGTTTTTATTTTTTAAATTTGTTGTTTATATTCTTTTAATTTTTAATTTGTTTTTTTTTAATTTTTCTTATTTTTACTTTTTTTTACTTTTCTTTCTTTTACTTACTTTGATTTTTTTCATTGTTACTTTTCTCATTTTTCTCATTTTTACTATTTTTATTTCTATTACTTTTCCTTTTTTCATTTTTAATTTTTTTTCATTTCAATTGTTTATTTTTCCCAATGAAAGTAAAAAAACAATTGCTCAGCTCGATACCGACCAAAATTGATCAAATTTGGGAAATGGGCTTAGATTGACAGCAGACTTGATATTCTGGAGTGGAGATGACACCGAGTGAAAATTCAGTTATGCCTAAATTTGAGGGGGGGGGGAGAGCTGAGGAGCTAAAATGGCAAAAATTGTAGCCTCCGAAGTCAATTAGGAAGGGGAAATATGAGGATTTTTCCACTTTTTAACATTGAACAAAGGCTATTCCTCCCTTATCTCCCATCCAAGTTGAGCTAGAAAATTGGAATTTGGTATACAGATTTAGTATAAGTCTTAGATCTGCCCTTTGGGGGTTTCAGCTATTCACTCCTGTATCTAGAACAGTACCCCTACCACTGTTCAAAAAAAACATGCCCAGCACGCTTCTTTCTTCATTCTATGAGTGGAAAATCCGAATATCTTTTTAATTCATAAAAATTACACTTCAATTACATGATTTTTTTAATCGCTAGAAATTCAATTTTTAAAATAATCTCTATGATTAAATATCTCAAACGAACTCCTACTTCCAAACTTACTTTTCAAACTTTAAAGCAACTAAGACCACTTTACACAAATTCAAAAATAATTGAATCCCTCTCCTTCTTTTGGCTAGTTCTGAAATAAACTTCCGAAACAACACACATGATTTCAACGGTGAATCAAAAGCCTCTTGAATCAACTTGGAAATTGAAATTTAACATATATCTAACTACATTCGATTTATATTTTGAATAAGTCTATTCGATGAGGAGAGAAACGATTGTTATACATTTCAATTACTCCATACGATCTACAAAAACTGGCATTTTTGAAAGATCTATACCATCTTTAGACCTTTCTCTAGTTGATATAAATTGCTATGGGGAGATCGAAATTTGGTTATCAGACAAATTAAATTGATGTGCAGAGCAGTTTTTGAATGATGGTGCTTCAATTTCTGATACAAGGTTTTTTTTAAAACAGCTCAAGTAAGTGGATATCATGTTCCAATATTACCTACATTATCAAATAAATAGGTAAATTTTAATTTAAAAAATTTAGAAATTCTTTTCAGAAAACGTAAAAGCAAAACTTTCAGTTGATTTGTGAGGTTGTTTTTCAATTTTTAAAGTTTACAATTCCAGATAAATTTAATAAAGATACGAGTAAGTATTGAATGTCATTTGATCTTGTTTTTTTGATTGAGTTTCGATTGAATCTTATAAAACTCGTTATACCTTCGCCATCCAACCGCCAAATTGGTAGTACAGAGAATTTCAAATTTATAATCTTCATTGTCAAGGTTTCCCAAGGCTTTGAAATCCATAAATAATAAATGAACCGAAAGGAACTGATATCGCGTGTAGAATAAATATCTTCTTAGTTTTTTACATGTATAATTTATACAGGTGCAACGTGCCAAAAAATGATAAATGGGTAATGGGTAATTGGGCATGTACCTACACTACGACCATGCACCTTGCACCTACATACAGCCACTGGCAAAATTCTGCCGGAACATTTTAATATTTTAGCTTTTAACAAACGTTGGTACGTAGTCAGAAGGTATATAAGATTTAAAATAAATTTGTAAGTACACGAATTTTAATACCTTCCGCTTAATATTTGCCTTGCGATACTAGCGCGAATCAAATATGTAAGTAGTAAATAGTAGCAAGTACGTGCACTTATACGAAACATAAATAATTTAAAAGTCACGTTCAAGTTCAACTCCAAAATGAGTAATTACAACGCTGATTTTAAAATCAATTTTTTTTCAACCAAAAATTTTACGAATAATTAAAAACACGAGTAAGTAAGTAAGTAATTATTTGGTGAAAATATAACAAAAACCGGTTCGTAATCAAGCTCATATAACCAGTAATGAATTGACCGATTAACAAACAATAAAGAGAGTTACACAGATGGCGAGTAAAAGATATTATAAATACGTAAAGTCGTAGTTGCTATAGTAAGTATAGGTACCTATACCTATCCTATCTACCTATATACGTTATATGTACGATACACTCGAAAGAGATAAAAAGTTTCTCAGCTAACTGATTCGATCGATTTTTCATTCGAGAAACGTTATTTGTAAGTATAAATATTTGGCGTGCTCGTAATTACGCTAAAAAACGAGTAGTTTGTGCAATTTGTAGTTTCTCCGGTATTTGTACCATGACCAGAACTGGCAGTACGGTGACGCGGTCCACCGGCTGCTGTAAAAATACTGTGCATCAGAAACCCGTCTTCAATCGTGTACCATCATCGATGATGTAATCTGATACCACATGGGATCAATTGTTTCCTAACGCAGAGTCCAATTTTAAAACTCGAACAGACGTAGGCACAGGTACACGTACGATCTATACATTATAATTATGTCAACTGTCGTAGTTACGTCGTGAACTACGAGTATCAAAATTCCGATTTAGAGTCCAGCCATTGTACAAGATTATCTATTCGGAATGCTTTTCGTGAATCATTATAGTATACCTACATCTACGAATTGCACAATACCCCTAGCACACATATACCTAGACCTACTAAACATATAGGCTCAAGTATGTAACGGCGGGATAAAAATAAACTCCGGGTAAGATTTTACATTCATAAGGAAATGAAATAATTCCACTGACATACTTTTTCCATTAACTTTAACATCAGATTATTTAATTCGAAATTGACAGCTAATGTTGTATCAATTTCGTTTCAATGATGAATGAGTCTGGGTATCTGCTACCATCACCCCCGCCCCCTCCACCCCACAGCCTGTATGGGTTCAAAGTTGAAATTTTTATGCGACACGAAATAAGTAGGTAAGCAAGTACTTCGTGAAACTGTAAAAAAAAGTAATGAGTAATAAAACAACGAATGCCCTCTTATACGTAGGTAGTCTAGGTCCCATATTAATCACATTACAGTTAAAATGAAAGTGAGTCACAATTGGTAGAGGTATTCAATTTTCCACTTTAAAAATGACTTAAAAAGTGCAACAAAAGAATGAAATAGGTAATGAATTGAAATTGATGAAGAATAAAGCATGTGTAGTGATATTGGCAAGCTTTAGCGAAGTAATTTTTCAAGTAAAGGATATTGTCATAATTACTATTACATCAACTTTTCAATGCAGTCAATTAATAATCAGGCTACTTTTTGCTAATTTTTTAAACTTTTAAAAACTGCTAGCGGAAGACTCGCTCCCCCTGTCCTCAATGCTACATGTCTGATGATTGAAAAGCTTGGATCAACTGAAGTGATAAGATTTTAATGATTAGAGGTAAGATGACTTTACTTGATTTTCATAAATGACAATTTTAAAAGATACAAAATCAAAGAAGTACCAATTCACATGCCAATCGAATCTTATGCAAATATTTTCATCAACAATTTACGAATTAATAGGTGAGTATTAAATTACTTTTAAGAAATTCGCGGTCAATAATTTTAACGTTTCTGCTCTCTACCTATTTCCATATCTTACAATAATTTTTTTAATGAAACAATAATGTCTGTAAAATGCTGTGTGTTTCTACGTAATTGAAGATCACAAACACATGGATTTTCAGATAATTATTTACAACTAAATACCTTCGAAAATTGCCACCTTTTATTTCGACTATGAAACTGGAAAATTCATCATTCATTACCGGAGATCAAATTTTTCAGTCGAATTTTAGATTTTTCACACAAAACAAAAGTATCATAGAAAATCCTTGGCCCACATTATTTTCATTCATGCCAACATGTTGAATTTTTCATTTTAATGAATTTCGCCAGCAGTTATTTCATTCGTAGAGAGATTAAATCCTGCGTCGCGTCAAATGATCATTTGTTTGAAATTAGAGTTCTCAGAGATGTAGGTACATATATTTTTTTACTTCGTTATGAACTTGATGTTGTTAAGTAGTATAGTGCATCATTTAGTTGAAATAGGCACTGATTGAAATAACTAGAATGAATCAGAATCTGAACTGAGTGAATTAGGGTACCATCGAAACGTAAATTCAAAGAAATTACCTTACGTAAGGCAGCGATGGAAGAACAACGAAGAACTGAGAACCAAAAACGTAAATAACATGTGATTTTAGAGCACAAGAACGAAAAAAAGAACAACGAAGTATATAAAGAACGAGAACAAAAACTAGAACAACGAAAGCAATTTTACCATTTTTGAAGAACAAGAAACAACCCAGAAAATTCATTTGAAACAATAAGAACAAAAACGAGAGCTATTTTCCATTTCTTTCTTTTATTGTAATTTAAGCAAATTAAAGTAATTCTTTCCGAAATTTTACTTTGGTTAAATTTTCAAAAATTTGGGGATTGAGCTGAAGAGTAAAAACCAACAAGAACGAGAACAGAGAACCAGACAAAACCAAATAAAGAACAAGAATAGAAAATCAGGATATAACGTCAAAAAAACATGAAGAAGAACAAAATTAGAACAAAGTTTACAAATTCTAAATGAAAACAAAATCAATAAGAGCAAAAATTTTAATTTGTAAGAACTAGAACAAGAACGAGAACCAAAATTCACTCATTCTTCCATCCCTGATGCATGGGTATCAAAAATATTCTATGCAGTAATTATGTAGAACCACTGAGGTGGCCCTTGAGAAAATTTTATTCCTTTGATCATTCGATCCACCAAAATATGTAATTTTCTTTAGCTTCATTTTTTCGGCTGAGTACTTGATATAAACTAGGTTAAACAGGCAACATACCCTGGCTGTTCTTCCTATTCAAACGAGCATGCTTTTTTCATTACTTTCACGATTTCAAATGAATAGAATAAGTGCACCGATTAGAATAATTTTGCATCAAATTAATTCTCGAATAAATTGATATCTATACTTGCCTCACTGCTGAAATTTTGTAAGTTCAGGAGAATATTTTTGTTCTTATCAATTTCGAATTTTGAGTATTTTTCAAAAACAGTAATTTGTAGATATACATATCAACAATAAGATATTAATCAGCCATACGTATGAAAAACGTTTTACCAACTCCGATAGACGATAACGATTTAATTATGAAAATCGAAATTTACAGATTCCTTAAAACTTGAAAACAGATATGTATATTCCTCGCCGCGCTACCACCAGTCGATTGTTCCTTTCAAGAAATAAGGAATCAAATATTCATAATAGGTACATACATTCAATTACAATCGTGATATGCAGTAAAATGGATCTGTTTGTACGACTATATGTACACCCAAATATACCCTCAACAAAATATGGTATTTAAATTAAAAAAAAAAAAAAAAAAACGTTAATACTCGATAATTAGAGTGCGCGGTATAAGGCAAAATACTGCAGATTGTAAAACAATCTTGAAAATCTCACATCGCCGATTGCGCAGAATATCAACTTACGAACTGCAGCCATTTTTGAAATTACGCAACAGGAGGGTAATACTCGAGCGAGTAATTAATTCAACTTTAAAACGTATAAGTTCGTTTTATCGTTTACGAGTGTAGAGTATAAATGTATGTACATTAAGCACATGCTAATGCTGAACAATCATAAACTCGTAAATAAAAAAAATCTCCAGCAAGCAATACATAAAGAAACGGAATTACGCAGCGATAATTTTTTTTCGTTTTAACTTTATGAAAACTGAAGCGCCGAAAATTTAATCAAGGTTATGAGTTAAATTTGAAATAAAACCTACCTTTCATTTTGACGGTAGTCCACATGGAGAATAATTATTTAAAACTCAGATAGTCAAATAAATTAAAAGTTATATAAAATACACAACTGCGAACGTAAATCGACAAAAATTGAACTTTACTCCGTCTCGTTTACAAACTGACTAACCCCGACGACGAGTTTCAACTTCTTGTAACAGACGCTGTTCAGGAACCAACGCACACCATTGCGCCGGCATATGCCTGCTCTCTTTAGAAAAAAAATACAGTTTCAAACAAGGGGGAAAGGGAAAGACGAATGTACAATGAGGTTAATATCGTCATCATGATTAGAGGTAATTTTATAGAAGAATTATATACCATCGAGGATGCGTATACAAAATGCATCTACGACCTTCTGAAAAATTCCTTCGAATTTGGTATTTTCCAACAGATTATCAACATACCTAATACGAAAAATAACAGCAGTTCGATGACTAACTCGCTCGATGAATTGAAATAATACGATAGTTAGATACTTAATATAAGTTTTTTACTTTAGCTCATCTTCTTTTTTTTTTTTTTTTTTTTTCATGTTTAATACACGTAATTGTACCTCATTAATTTTTTAATCTTTCGATAAGATTTTCAAAATAATGGATTATGGTTAGGCTAGGCTAGGTTAGGCTATCACATATACTGCACCTAATTACGAATCGATTCACGGTTAGAAGATGAAATATTCATTGGCCTGACATTAGTTTGCATTGAAAGGGACAAAGGAAATCTTAAGAACACTCGATGGAATTTTTTTAATAATTACTTTATGCGATTTGAACCGTAGTAAATTTATTTATCAAAACGAAACTGATAAAGGGGTAATTGAAACTTCGATAGAACACAAGTATCTAAACTTAATAGTTATTAAAGGTCTGTAAATATCTATAATATACGAAGTACTTGTGACGAATACTTATTCATCAAATACAAAAATAATAATTTATGCGAAAATGGGCAAGTACATATTTTAAAGTAAACAAATGGTGTATAGTGGGTAGCTTTGGTGAAATATCAATGAGCTGATTATACGAATATTTTCCAAATTATGTAAGAGGGTAAACATCTGATCAACTAAATGGTACCTAAACTTATCTTATGGCTCTTTACAAGTTCAATATCAAGTATTCTTAATCAAGGATCAAAGGTTATAATAAAAAAAAATAATGCCATTATGTAAATATTATAAAAAAAAGATAAATCATTGTACGAATTTAAAAAATGAAATAAATATAAATATGTATATGCTTAGCTTCAACACATACAACGTAAATTTCATTGAAATACGGTGCTAAATATCACGTTGCTTAGACATAATAATATGACACTTACACACATATGAAGTATACATGAATTTATTAAGAATGTATGTTTTCACACGTGTATCTAATCTATCTACATACGCGTATATAGATGAGCATTATTTTATTAAGTGAAACGATAAGTGATAGAAAAAGATATTACTTTCAATGAAGGTTACATCTCACACACATATGTATACTTATAGATATACTGAAACGAATCATTGAAGATTGATAAGATTTTCAAGTCTCTCCGTGTAATCGATCATCGACCTTTCTTTGTAATACGAGTTTTTACCAGACATAATAATACACTGATGTTGAACAGCACCAATACATATGTATAGAATATACCTTGTGAATACATATTTATGTTTTCAATGAGAGATTAAAATTATTTACACTTTTTCTTCATTTTATTGTATTTACATTTATTGTTAATGACAGAGCAAGATTTTTGGGTGATTTCGTGTTCCAAACTTTACTTAGGTATCGATGTAAAACGCGAAATAGGCAGATAAAAATGATTCATACAGACCTATGCAGTATATGGTACAATTCAACGATTTACTTACGTATGCTTATGTTACTAAATTACACTGTAATAATTTTATAAGAAAATTTCTAGTCAGCGACGTAAAATCCTATTTAATTTTAGAAACAACCTTCTTTCCCTTCAAAATTGTTTTTCGGCATGCCAACTCACCTTTCTGCTGGAATTTATCGAAAAATTTTAAAAATCGGTTAATGTAGTTCAAAAATATTCTAACAAGATCATTTCATTACTCATATCTATGTTACAAAAATTTAATAATTTGATTTTCAAAAAATAAATTAAACTATGATGCTATTTTTGGTCTAATAAGTAAGATAAGTAGATGAATTCCAATTAACTGATTTCATGGCAAAATGTAGAAGTACAGAATAATTTACGTTCAAATTATAGAAATCTGTATCGAAAAATTTGTCAAAAAAATTTCAATAATTGCGTAATTCTCAAAGACATCTATAAAAATTAAACGATATATTTCACCAATTTAAAAAAAAAACATCGTAAGTATTGAGCTTGACCTTTAAATACGAATTAATTTAACTTCATAATAAATCGACAGATTACTTCCGATAATAAATATTTTTTAAATGTGTTAAATACTTAGCTACTTACGAATACGAAACAATTAATCGAAAACAATTAAATAGGCGTACGAAAGAATAATATTTTGAAAAAAATTTCAATCGTTGTAATTAAAATTCATACAACAGTGTTGAAAATTCCTTTTCCTTACAATAAAAAAAATTATTTATAGAAATAAATATTTTTACAAGTTTTGTTGACCGATTATGTAGGAAATGTTGCTCCACACGAAAGGAATGTTATTAATTTTTTTTATAGGTATGAATTGCACATAGCAACTCAAATACATATAATAATAATATGCAGATACAGATGTAGATGTCGTTATTTATTATTTTCATTATGTATTATTATTATTTTTTTGATAAGAATACTGTGAGTTTTTTTAAATTAACTACCAAGTATGTCTTTTTTTTCATTTCCAAGCGTAAGAATTTTAAAATCTCTCTTTTTTTAAATTTAAAATATTAGATTGCTAGCAAATGTCCATATCGCTGGGGCATAAGAAACTTGCCTCCAGAGCTATCCGTTTTTGCTCGAAATTTTTTCAATCCACCTTCAAGCCAGTAAGATGAAAAATCAAAACTTGTCAAAGGACCATCATCCCTAATAGATCTCATGATTAGCCAATCTGGAGTTATGCAGCATGAAATCTTTTCCGAAGAAGTGCTATTTTCCATCCAATACTGATGATATCATTTTGGCACACACAATCCAGAAGTACACGAAGTTATTCAAGCACTTTTTGATGTTTATAAGTAAAAGCACTTGACATTTTTTGGATGTCGTTTAGTGAATGTATTTGAAATTTGCTCAAAATTTGAACTTCCCAAAAATCTGAGTCAGATTTATAGTCAATAAAACTAATAAAATTGACTTCCAAAGTTTGAAAATGCTCAAAAGTTTTAATTTTGCGTAAGCAATAAAATTCGCTTTGTTACTCATTTTTTCGAAACAAATTTGAAAGAGATAAAAGGTACCTATGGTTATAAATTTTGTCAGTAATTTCTTGTCAGAAATATGAAAGTACTCTAATTTTAATATGTAGATTAAGTAGCTAAAAAAAAAATAAATAAATGCTTGTATATGCATCTATTAGTAATTTTCCATGCAGACAATGTGAAAGGTAACAGCTGTTCGTATCGGAAAAATAGCGTACACTTACTGCATTGGAGAAAAAAGAGCAACAGGAACAGAATGTTATGCAAATTGAGAAATTTATTACACTTTAGATGAGGAATTACTAAATGGCCAGTTGACCATGAAGCAAGAAGTTTTGAGTAGGAATTTAAAATTTATTCAGTCGTAAATTTTTCACTTTTCTTTTGTTATGCTTTTCTTAAATAATGAAATGATCGATGGTTCGAGGTTTTAACTTTTATTTTCACTCACACTTTATAAGAGTCATTTTCACTGTTCTTGTTTCCTTAATCTGACTCAACTCGAGTTTATTCATTTATTCTTCTCAGATAATTACAATTCCGAGTGCTATTTTTAATTTCAAAAGTAGATTTTATAAACTGAAAATCCATTACGAACTCGTACAATTCCAAATTTGTAACGAGCTCAGTGATTTTCGTGTGTTTGAAGATTATTCCAATAAAAGAAATTAGATATCATCTCAATTTTTTCTTTTACTTCCTGTCAAGTATACAATTCAAAATTAAAACATAAGAATTTTATAAATAAAGGTTTGAGCATTGGTGGAATTGTAGGTAAATGTAATTTTATTCACAAACATAATGCTAGTGTACTTATTACTGAAATTAAATTAGTAAGAATCAATTTCAAACGATAAAATATAGATGCATAAGTACGAAGGTACCCACTATGATTACAACAATCACATGTTTCGCCGATAAATTATTTTGTTTATTTCAATAAAAACAACAGATAGGTAAGTAGAGGTACCAAAACCAACCAGCATCATACGGATTACTCACCTTTTTTATCAACATTGTAGCACTGTATGGTAATCATTTTTATATACCAGTTCGTTACAATAGTATCGGTCACTAGATATCTGGCAAATACCTACACGAATAGGTATCAATCACTTCATTAAAAAATTCGAAAAAATTATTCAAAATAAAATACCGGTATTTAAATAAAGGTAGGTATTTAGGTGTTTATCGCGAAAACGGATAACGTTTTAATTTGAGCTAAAACAATATCTACCGCAGACGAACAGCCGGAACGGCAATGAAAATATTAAGTAGCGATATTAGCGTTAATGTCAGAATGATACACAGCACATCACCTAAAATGATTCGAAATTTATACCGCGGTTGACCGTGAATATTCTCGACGTTGTCGCACTGATGACTGTACGAAAAATTAAGCGCATCGACTCAACAGAACCGATCATGTGTGCGAAGTTTTCTTGATCCACTTCCATTTATAATATCTGTCTCGGATCACGACCTTAAAATCGATCAACAGAGATTATGATTATCTATATTTGTTCCAATTTTCATCACGTCATTTCTATGTTTTGATTTCAAAACAGTTTTCCTTATCGCGATTCCTTAACCCGACTGACGATAACGTCACAAACGTACTGACCAAACGATATCATAGATTCATACTAAACACGCATAATATCTTATTACGACTGATGACGACGTTCTTTATGGATGGTCTAATCGCAGTAGAGTTTCGTAACTCGACTTTATTTAAGGAGTAAGTAGAAAGTAAGCACGAAACGTTACAGGAAAATTGTTTCGTTTTGGGTCACTAATCTTTAGGCATTGTGAATGCTAAGCTGCAGGGTAGCGTTAAAAGTATCTATACAGTCGAATATTTTTCAATTTTAGACAGTAAATAAACCATAGTATTTGAAAATATAAACAGATTAAGAATATTAACGAAGATTTCAAGATTAATTCGAAATGTAGAGAGAAGCTCGACATTTGTTCCACCTATTTCCTAATTTAAGAACAGAACAATACAAATACATGTACATATGTGCACAGAGGCATGTGACGGTATAGACAAGCCTGATTTGGTGTATGGTACTAATCTCCCGATTTCGGGCCTCGCAACGTTTTCCCTTTAAAATCTAAATTTCCATGAATGTCACACATCAACGATGCGGTAGGCAAATTTTTGTCCGGGCCTCACTTCATACCTGGAAAATATACACTTATACAGATTACTTCAAACTTCTCTCCGCACAAACTTTCCTTAAGAGATGATTCAAACGTTACGAGACCCAGTTCATCTTCGATGATAATTGAGGTAGGGTTGGCCACATGAGCTACTAATACTTTGTTTTATGCAAAGATGCAAAGTGCCAGGTCTCAGATCGTCTGTAGCATTTAGCGGGTCTCGCAAGAATAGTAAGATTCATATACAGGGTGGTTCGTCTGGATAGTACCCCCTCATACTACATGTACAGCAACACAAGTTGGACTCATGTAGCATGGGTTGCCTATCCAAAATATTGCACGGGCTGTGCACCAGGCATTTGAATTTGTTATTTTCAAAAAATTTAGAGCAATTTTTAAAAAATTTCAATTGAAGAACTAAAAATGGTAGAAATGTTTAGTTTACGCCAAAATGTGACAAATACAATGTAGTATTTTTGTTTTAAAAAAATGGGGGCATAGATGGTATGGTTTGTAAAATATGACGAATTTAATGTAAAAAAATGATTGAAAAATTTGAAAATTTTTTAAATTTTTGTTCATAACTTTTTAAAAAGCTCGTTAAGTATCCAATTAAGAAAATTTTCTTGAAGTAACAAGATACCCTCCATCACTTGGCATAATTAAATTTTCCCCAACCTTTTTAGATATGTTAGAAAAAAATTGGTTTGTTACAAAAATTTCAACAAAAAGCTCTTTTTATTGAAATATTGATTTAGAGAAAAACTATCAAAATCGAGCAACTGTTTTAATAAAGGAACGTTTTTTGCCGAAATTTATTTTTCATCAAAATTTTTTGTTTGGAAAAAGGGAAAAAAATTATACGTCATACATGACCATGCATGTATGAAAGTATATAATTGATCATTATCAACTTCAATGAAATAGTAATGAAATTGAAATTTGTCTTCTAAATGTTGAAATTTCTGAAAAGTAGTTCGCTTTACTGGAAATTGCCCGATACGACCAAGGTCCTACATCCTATATGCTCATCTCTAGCATAAAAAAATGCAGCGTTTAAATAAAAAAATCATCGGTAATCTTGTCATAAATGATCAAAAGTTACCA
>FIZR01029051.1:0-26703 GCA_900060175.1 Ferrisia virgata
ACTTAGTAGATGTGCCCTTTAGGGGTTTCAGCTATTCACTATGATCTCTACCTGTACCCCCCCCCCCCACTGTTCAAGAAAAAATATCAGTGTTCTATTTTTAGCCTGATTTTCTACGCCACATTGTGAGTGAAAATCAGACTATTGAGGTTTATCGACCTACAATGGATGAGGAGGAAGAGTCAACAAAACTCGTTTTGTGTGCCTAGAAGACCATTTTTGGTCATAACGCCCCTCCTAGAAAATTTTTTCTCAGTTGAATACTCATCAAAATTGATGATGTTTGGGGGAATAGGCTTCGATTGGCGTGCGTTTTGATATTCCGGAGTGGGGATAGCGTAGATCAAAATGCAGTTGTGTCCAAATTTAAGAGGAGACGGAGGGGAGGAGGGGCTGATGGGCCAAAATCGCAAAAATTTATCCTTTTTTGAACCAATCCATAGACAATCCAAAGTTGTACAACATATCCAAAAATCAGCTTTCAAGGTGTGTTAGGAGGGAAAATATGAGGGCATTTCCCCTTTTTAATCTTAAAAAAAGCTGTTCCTCCCCTTCAAATTGAGCTAGGAAGTTGAAATTTGGCATGTAAATTTAACAGGGGCTATAAATGTGTCTTTTGGGGGTCTCGGCTTTTCAGCTTCATTACACCTCCTCACAGCCTCAAATATGTGTTTTTTTGATAGGTTTTTCTTATTTTTTGAGTTCGTTGCTCACATAACTCCCCTCCAAATTGAGCTAGGAAGTTACAAAATTCGATGTGTAGATGTAGTATAAGCCTCAGATGGGCATTTTGGGGGGTTTCAGCTATTCACTCCAATATCTACCTATACCCTACCATTTTTCACGAAAAAAACATTCTAGTACTCCTTTAGTGGGCGATTCGAATATCTTCTAAATTTAAGAAAATTTGTTTTCTTTTTCCGAATAATTTTCATTTCCTTTACTTAGCGAAAATCACGCTCAGAAAGCGAAGTACTGCAATTATATTTTTTTCTCAATTTTCAAAGTCTCCATTAAAACCATCCTAAAAAACTGTAACAAGTGCTCTTGTCGTGGTACACAGAATACGCACCATCATCACATACTACCGGGTTATGATTAACCAATCACCGATGCTCGTTTTCACACCGATCTCCATTCATCTTTCGATCTAAATCGCCAATATCGATTACACTCCAATCGAACATAATCGCGGACATAAATTTCCACTGTACAAAGTCTGTCATCACTTCACAACGACTCTACATCATACAAACGTTAAAACAAAAACAGATAAAGATATTTCGCAACATGACGTCATACGAGTATAGCATACATATTCCTTGGTACGGATCACATCAAACAAGTCCGCACTACACGCTGCACAACTAATGGGACATTATCGCTGAAAAAAATCACATCTGCGTAGATGGCAGCGATCAGATCGCTACACTTTGTTTGTGCTCATTCACCATTTACTCGGTGTACTCGTTACTCGCCGGATTACCATGAAAGCATATACCATACGCGGAAGCAGCACCACCAACCAGTAACTACCCATTCGAAGGTAAAACGTTGGTTGGTTGGTTGGTTGGTAAAAGTTACATAATCGAAATAATACCTACATACATTATAATTACTCGTTAGCAATTCGGCATCGAAATCGTTGTTTCGATCAAATTCGTCTTCACTTCACGCGTATTTTCATTTTCAAACGCATTCACCGTCAGGTCAGCGTTATCATAATCTTCTCAAATACCATCGTATGGGTGAGCTGGTGTTATCCACCTACGCGTACACCTCATCGTACACCAATACAAATAAATATTTCCTCCACAACTCTCTACACGCAGCGTTATCAAAGCAATCACCGTGACCGTCGAAAATCATTCTCATCCTTCAATGTTGCTCGGGTACAAAAAAGTGAGATTGAAATTTCGAACGAAATCATCCATATATATAGTTCCCAAACCAAAGCGTACGATTTTGGACTCGCAACGTAATAATAATAATGATAATAATAATGTAGCATACGTTATAGACAATGTACCATCTGGAATAAAGCGCTGGTATACCTACACAACATACATTTTCCAAATACCAAACAACCGTTCATTCTATGCCATCGTATAATACATATTATAAATCCATAAAACGAGAGTGGAACGTGACAAGCAGAACTAATTAGAAGCCTTCGGTTTTCCAAATCGAAAAGAGCTTCGCATCGCGTATTTTTTTCTCCTGCTCGCTCGCCTTCTTCTGTATCATCTACATTTCTTTTAATCGCGATCGCTCATCTTGTCTGACTAATTACGTAAAAACCTCGAAATGTACTTTGGCAAATACACAAACACACACACACACGCCACACACGTGTACAAGTCGTAGATACGTCTACGTATACGTATCGATTGGCGCTAAATTAGGTATACGAGGAAGTGACCGCGACCGAGACGTTTGTCCAGAAAAAGGAATCGCGGATATGCGTTTCCTTTATTCCTCGCACTCTGCTCGCATCCACTTACATGGTCGTCCATTCTACGTCATACTAAGATAAGCATATTACAATGAAAACATCTCCATATCGATCAGTTTTCCTCTCCTTAGCAACCTGATAATAAAATAAAGATGATGAAAAAAAAAAAAAAAAACGCAAGAAAATTGATTTCATTGCGATTCAGACGACAACTACACATACAATAACAACCACATCAAATTCATTCGACCGTAAAAAAAAAAAAAATACTATATAGGGCCGTTGCGTTGGTCCGTTGCTCGCTGATAATAAACCTTATTTTATCCGTGATCTTGACATACAGTTGATTAACTGCAAAGTCATCTGTCACATCTCGCTAGTCACTCAATTTTTTAGAGTAAAACCGTCTCAAGTACTTGTAGCTGTACCTACTCGTCGATCATCGTACCCCAGGTTTTTGCTACTAAATATCTCATTTTTATATCGAACGACTGTCCGATCGAATCGAATCGAATATTTTTTTTCTCCATCATTATTCCAGCACCCAGTTGCACAGCGATGCTCAAGGTTCAAGTAAAAGACACGTATTTGCAGACTTTTTTTTTTTACTACACTTGGTAGTGCGATTGCAGTTGACGTGTTTTGTCGCAAATTCGTTACTTCGTGTGGGTTTTTTTTTTTCCTCAGTCGAGATGAATACTACAGAACGGGAAAAATTATTAAAATATAGAGCAAGTGTTCAAAATGTTATCAGTAATGCATTAGTAAAAATTTTGGGATATTTACGAGTTTCGAAACTGAATCAAAATACATGGAAAATGATTAAAAAATGTTGTAAAATTTCAAATATTATTTCAAACGACATAATGACATTCAAGTGATCGCCAATAAATACAGGAGGCGAGTATAACACGGATCCCCTCCGCCCCCTCTCGCTCAATTTCTCCTGTTCATTCTAAGTGACCAGTCACTTTCACTGAATGAACTGTTGATAGTTTTCAAAAAAGTAATTCTGACCGTAAAAAAAATTGGGGCCTCGGAATCATGATAAAAATTGACTCTCACTTCCACCCTTCGGACCTTGCTTTGCAGACGATAAACTGCCTCCTTACTCTGATATGATTCCGCTGGAATTCTATGAATTTGAGACTATCGACTCCCATCTGATTCCAGAGTCATGATTTTACTTACTTGAAATTTCAATGCGCTGACATCGAAATCAATGAGAGAGATTCAGTTTTCAAGACTTCAAAATTTCAATACTCGGGTAGATGTTTTTTTTTTTGTTTTTGACTCGCCTTTACTGATTTATATTCTGGATTCCACGGTTTAGGTGAAAAAATAATCGTGAAATCAACTGTCAATCTGACTCCCAACTCCAATTTAACCCTAAAGTTATGATGAGTACTAACTTTTCAGTCTCTGACTGTATCTCTTTCACTCAGGAGTCAAGTGAAAGACTCCACCGTGACTCTGGAGAGACAGCTTGACTTCGGATTCGGTCCTAAAATTCATCTACTCTAATTCCAGTGGAATCGGAGTTATTTTGACTCAAACTCTGGAGTAACCTCAGGTCCGTACAGAAAAGAATTTTGAGAAACAATTACAGGACTCAAAATGTACCCCAATATGATTACTAAACAGCAACTCTGCGTCTGAGTCAGAGGAGTAACCTGGGGCAAAGGGAGAGTTTGATATAAATGAAAAAAAAAAAACGTGAAATCCAGACCCCAAATCAAAATGATAAAATTACAAAGTCTTGTGCCACGAACCAGGAGGAAAAATTGGTAAATTATGTCACATGCAGCATGTATGCTATTTTGCTAAATCTAAACGGTAGGGGTACAGGTAGATATTGGTGCGAACAGCTGAAGACCTCAAAAAGGCACTTGTAAAACCATTACAAAGTTTAAAATCCACCCATCAATTTGGAACGGGAATTAGCGCGAAGTAAATTCAAAAATGAAAAAAACCTAGCAAAAAAATTACTTTTTTGGGGCTATGAAGGGGTGCAATACGGTTGAAAAGGTCAAACCTCCGAAAAAAATTTTCCGGCCCCTATTACACACCTAGTTTTAACTTTCTAGCTCAATTTGAAGAGTAGATATGCGTGGAACAAATTCGAAAAATAAGAAAAAATGCCCAAAAAAATCATTTTTTTGAAGCTGCGAGGGGATGTAATGAGGATGAAAAGTTGAAGCCCATGAAAGGCACATTCAAGACTTCTACTTAACGTACACATCCCTACCTCAATCTGGAGGGGAGATACGCGTGAAACAAATTTTAAAAAATTTGAAAAACTCCCAGAAAACCACTTCTTAGGACTGTGGGAGAGGGGGACACTGTTGCTATACATAATGCAAAATTTTGTAAAATTCATCAGACATTTTGATTTTCTGATTCACATCGATTCCAGGTGAATTTTAAATTATGCCAGATCTAGCATAATTATGCCAAGATGGGGACACGGGGGGGGGAGGGGGGTACAATGTAGCTGAAAAGTCGATACGCCTAAAAGACACATCTCGTTCCCCTACATGCCAGGTCAAAAGTATGGGGAATTTTTCATATCCCCCTCCCCTTCTAATTAACTGAGGGGACTGATTTTTGAATTTGTAACGCAACTTTCAATTCTCTCAGTACCCCTTCATCAAAATTTGGACAAGACTGAATTTTGACCTACGGTCATAGCCACTTAAAAATGTCAAATCTGTCGCCAATCCAGGCTTATTATTCAAATTTGACCGATTTTGGTTGATACCAAGCTGAGAAAAATATCTTTAGTTTCAACGGAGAGGGGGGGAGGGGTATATATTTACAAAATTTTCGCGCATTGTAAGTCAATCTTGAATTTTTTCAAAATTATGATATCATCTAGTAGAGCACAAAAAATTGAGCATAATAATTTCAGCCCTATCACCACGAAAATGGATGAATTTAGAAGTCCTTTAAGTAAGGTGATATATGATAAAATCATCATTACGAGTACTACCTCTCCTCCTTCGAGATAAGTGGCATAAATTTTGTTTGTGGCATTTTGCATTTGAAGTAAGTATCACCGGTAAAAATAGTTGAAATCGGAGAATTAGTTTCTTTCCTGACCTGTTCTCACGTTTATTCAAAAATTAAGGGATATCTTTATCAATTTTTGATCTCTAATAACGTCTGATTCCTTCCGCGTCAAAACGATCCTAAAAGTAACTTGAGTGTTTCGATGAGGGGAGGGGGCGATTTTTTGTCAAACAGCTCAACTTTGAAGGCCCATATTTCGATATTGGTTATACTTACAATAAATTTGTTTGTACAGTTTCGCATGTAATTCAAAGAAGATTCAAAATTGATGTTTAAAGTTTTAAAAGCTCAAAGCTCAACTTTTTATTATGAGTATAAAGGTCAAAAACTACCATTTAAAAATCTGTAAAACATAACCACGAATAGAACTTTTCATGTTTGTTTCAATCGATTAATTTTCAAAATGGGATTTTAACGTCCCTGGTGAGCATTTTTTTGAATCTGCCTTACTATACGCCCTTACTAGCCTCCTCAATAAAGGACAAAATTCGAAAATATAGAAAAAATAAATTTATTAATCGATTGCTGCCAATCTGACGTTTCTGAGTATGAATATTTACTTATTTTTTGGATCTGTCCTCTGAGTGCCCCCCCCCAACATTTACACAGTTTGGAAATCATGTGAACACACGTGACTTGAATGCCAAGTCGGTACGTGTCAACATGCTTCGAAAGGTGTGTTTTGGGGGATAAAAGGAAAAAATTCAAGGGGTAGGAGTTTTGAAATTCCTACTTTTGCAAAATAAGGGATACCCTAATATTCACGTAGAAACGTGTTCGATTTGAATAAAAATAAATGAGCGATTGATTAGGATCCTTCTTCAGTATCTACAGTCTTTTCTTTTATACACGTCCTTTTCACTCGCTCACTCACTCACACTGTTACACTTTTTTGCATACATTCTTAACCGAGAAACATGTACCTCGTATATTAAAGACGTCGTACAACCATTCTCTTAATTGTAAAATATAATAGCAAACCGCGAACAAGAGCGTGTTAATTTATCCCGTAGCGTTGGTCTAAGACGCGATCGCGGTCACCGACGCGAACGATTCAAGGTAATACGAAACTAGGTAAATAACAATTCAGAGCTCGACTGTCATACGTAGGAGCACGACCAACGATCCGTTTTAATGACGCATAAAATTGTACAAATAACACAATAAAAATAAAATGCACTTCGTATTGTGTATAATTACGACGATTATGTTCTACAATATGAGCACAATGCAAATCTTACTAAATTAACGGGTTTGAACTACGACTACGTCTAATGTACGTTTCTTCGCGCCATTACGAACAATCGAAATCATAGCTATGCATATAGCATTAAATACACACACACACACACACATACACACACCGACGACAACACGTTTGAAAATACCGGGGCGTGTATTATTGTGTGTATATGCCCATTTAGGCCTCCTCTCCCTCGTTTTAACGCTAATACACGTTCGTGTAATATTTTTTATACAAATAAAATTTATCGTATATAATACGTATTTATGTAAGTACATTTACGAGGCATAAGTACCAAGAGTAACAGTCCATCCTCCATACAGACGCATAATACCACAGAAGATACCATATACCTACTCGAGAAATTCACACCATCATTTTTAAAATGTACAGCTATAAACGCCTACGCGATGTACGCCATTTAATTCTAAAAATCATACAAGTACTTATGGTTGAAAAATTCTCGTAAACTTATCTCATTTCTATGATTTCCATTTCTCAGATCTTTCGAAACACTCATATGTTTGTGTTCGAAAATCGAAAATAGACTCGACAACACCCTCTTATTACAACCGAATACCCCGAATGACAATTTATTACACCTTACGCCAATCAAAATCGATGTTAAATCGACTATAAAACCGAAAACAATCATTTTTATGTCATTTTTTCACGAAAAATTGAGTAAAAAAAAATTTTTCGTGACACGAACGTTCGATTCTTGGCCAATACATAATGCACAAATATTTCGCCAAAATTTATCAAGAAATGTTTGATAAGATAACGATGACATAATCAATCACCATGTGTGTGGGTCGGCTGGGTCAGTGAACAAGTGTCGAAAAAAAATTCTTCATCGGTTTTTCATTAATAAGTAGCAATTGATTTTTTAATACTTTACTCCATCAGTCCAAAATAGGTACCTAATTTTCCATGTATAAACTATAAGAATCAAATTTAAAGATTTCCAATGCGTATTATTCGAACGAAAGAGAAAAGAAAAAAAATTTTAATCATATTAAAACTCGATGAAAAGAAAATTGGAAATAATCTGTTCTTTCAATTTAAGTCGATTGAATTTATTTCGCTTCGCATTTCAAACAATTCCCTAAGCCCACTTACAAACCACTTTACTCAATACGAAAAGCTGATTTTTGGCATAGTTCAATGACTTCGAATCTTCAATTATTGAGTGAAATAAACATAGCACAATAAAAATATTCTATGTAAATAATCAAATTAAATCTGCACGAATTCGTCAGTTTTTTCTACATGCCCCCCCCCCCACTTCTTTCAGTGATCTACTATACATATACAGTATGACTAAGAAAATATTGACCGATACCTTGAATTTATTATAGAACTCTAAAATAGAGAAAAATAATTTCAAAATGGTGTTAGATTCGTAATAAAACACACTTTCAAGAACGCTGAAAAAAATTGTTAGACTACAAGTCTACTTTCAAGGTGTCCTAAAAATTACAAAACGTAATTTACTCAAAAAAATTAAATACAAGAAGTAAGTTTCGAATTTATATTTTAGCATCACGTATCGGGATGGTTTTTTTCTTGGAATTTTTCAAGTTTTGAAATCGGTTTAGAAATTTTCAACCGATTACCAAAAATTTACAAAAAAAATACAAGTTATTGAAACAGTGGTAGATGAAAGTTGTAAATCTGTAAGCACAGGTTAAACCTAATTTGAGGTAAAAAACTTCGCTGATTGCGAAAAACCCAGCAAAGAATTCATGTTTAGCTTGAAAATTTACCTGAATCTAGACAAATTTTTGAATCAAACCGGTTCAATTTACCACATGATCAAAAATCTTATAAGACGCTTCTTACTGCAACATTTTTCAAAATTAAATTCATATTTGGAATGTACCAACTCTACGTAAGCTTTCTGAGAATGTATAAAGCTCCACGGTTTGAACTTTTGAATCGTACAATTTGAAATTTTCTGGAAAAATTTCATTTTTGATAAAATAAAATTTTCATTTCAGCTCCTTCAACGTTGAAAATCGGCTTAAAAGTGCATATGAGCCATGCTATCATTATTAAGAGGACCAAGAAAGAAAGGTTCAATCATCAGCAGATTCAAAAATCACGAAAAAATCTTCAAAACAGCAAAAATCGTACGGGTAAAAACTTCGAAGACGAAAAATAAATTTTTATCAATTTTTAAATTTTGCAACTGACGATACAGACCTTCTTCAAGGGACCATTTTTCAAAATCAAATATATTTTTGAAAAGTACAAACTCTCAACTTTTCGAAAATGTAAAGTAATATGAAATTTTCTGCACACATTCTATTTCCCCAAGAATTAAATCTTCATTTCAGTTCCTTCGAAATCAAAATATTCAGGCTCATGCGCAGGATTATCCTAAGGAAGCAAAGGTGAAGAGGGGGAGGGGAGGTGGAAAGACTTGAGAATTTAATAAACGGATAGTTTGTGCGACTAAAAGTAGTGTAATGTTATCTTTTAGAGGTCAAAAATGCCGTTGAATGCACTTTTTCGGACCTTTCGTACTTGATTTCATAAAAAATTTTTCTCACCTTGGCATCTTTCGGGCCCAATTCAGCATATTAATACCAATACATGACCTTTTTTACTTACACCCCTCCAAAAATTTTGATCCATCTCCGCCTATGCAAGGGAAGCATAGTTCAAATTTTCGATACCCATTGCCCAAACATATTAAAATTTAATGCGTTCGCTAAAAATTTGGAAAAATTATATTTTCAACTATCAAAAACTGCATTTTTGAAGATCTTTTAGTCTTTTCCCCAATTCTTCGGACATGATAGGCTTATTTTCAATGAAAGCACAATTTTTTCGGTCTTGGAAAAGATTTCAACCCTTGGCCCCCCTGCGCACGGCCTTTCTACCATTCCCAGCTTCAAATCTTCCCCAAAATACAATTTAATAAAAATAACGGAGAATACTACTCAATAACTCATCTATTTAAAACCCCTTCAAATTTCAAGATAGACAGCATCGCGTACGCATCAGAAATTTCGTTACAGTGACTAAAGAACTTCATGAAGTATCTTCCATCTATTTTGATAAAAAGTGGTCTCAGACGGCTTTGACTCGAGCACCACACCACCAAAACATTGACTGCCAGTTTAATTTAGCTCGTAGAGTAGAAATTCAAACTTTTGAACATTTTCAAAATAACAATCCAAGACTCCCCCTCCCCTCCTCCTAAAAAGTGGAATGTGCCCCTGGTATCTTTGAATCAAAACGAACAAAAATAGGTACGTGCACTTGTACCCTATCATAAATCATAAACCAGTTACATGTCAATTCAAACCTATCACGATCAAGGACCCCTTCAACACTGGTGATAGGCAACAAGTGCACGTAACTATTTTCTTTTGTTTTTACGCAAAGAAGAAGCTAAAGACATGTATTTCATTTTTATGGACATGAAAATTTTCGGGTTGACAATATTCAAAAATTTTACAACTTCAAATTTCAATCATAGGAACTAAACTCAAAACTGTCAGCTTGTCGAGTGGAACTTAGATCGAGAGCTACCACTGAGACTATTTTTTCACCAAAATTCCCAGCAATTTTAGTGATTTAGATCGATCAATTTTTGAAATATTCTTAAAACTTCTCGATACACCTGGTATTGCTACCGTAAATAGCACGCAAACAAGCAAGTACACATCTAAATAATCTCGTAGTAGTATGTACTTAAAATTTTCCATTCATCACTATCAGATACTAGGTACCTCTACCTACCTCTACCTAGATAAGTATACCTCGTGTATTATCTACTAAACAAACACCTCAAACCGCAGATAGGCTCGCGTTATTCTACAAACCAAATAAAACAGAAAAAACTACCGCATAAAGCTCCGCTCCTCTATCGCTATTCTGTAATTTACCATATTCTATGTATATATCATCGACCGCGACGACGTGTGCATACTGCATACATATATTGGATGGATGTGGCAGGGTAGGTATAGGAAAAGGTACGAAGTACCAAGTACACGGAGACATACATAGACATACCAATTCACACGTACTCTATACAAACTATAACTTACATAACGGATTTACTAACGACACAAAACACATAACAAACGGTTCTCGGTAACGTATACAATAATAATGAGCAAGATACTAGAGAGACATAAGTATCAAGTGTATCGTAGTGTGGCCGGTCATCGGAGTATTTCAGTACAAAACATCTACACGCAGGTATATATATATATATATATGTATATTCCTGAAACGGCGACCGAGCAAAATACCTCGACAAAATGTCACGCCGCAGCGCCGGTTTACAATCAACCAATTGTAACGACCTCATCATACACATATATTCATAAACACCCCGGTACCAACACACCATTCACAAGTTTATCTGAATACCTCTCGGTGTGTATCTTCAAAACGCATACAGACACATCACACGTAGATCATATTCGTCTGAATATTTCGCTGTATAGCTCCGGTCGAACGTAACCAACCAATCGTATAGTCAACATATTGAAAACTAAAAATACTACAACAGGTACCTTTTGGGATTGCTGTTGTTGTTGTTGTTGTTCTTGCTGTCTTTGCTGTTGTTGTTGTTGCCTGCTATGTCGTCGAGCTTCCGAATGCATACGTAATCGTTGCACTCGTTCTCGTTCCTTGATCCTTATAAGCTTCTCTTTATTACTAACCGCCGACGGTTTACTTCCGTTGCTAGTCTTGAGAGGTAGCACAAACGAAGGATCGTTCTGATTGGTAGAAGACGACGATGTCGAAGTTATCGTCGACGTCGTCGTCGTCGTCGTCATCGTCGTCGTATTGGTCATCTTAGCGGACAGTCCAGCAGCCGAGGTCGTACTACCGGTACCGTTCACAACGGTGGCATTACCGGTAACCGGAGGCGGTATAGATATGGGTAGCACGGTACCCAAAGCTAATGGAAACTGTTCGGCGAGCACAGCTCGGCTGGTCGGCGATTCGATGACAGGAGTTGTCGAAGGTGGCCGGCGACACTCGGCCATTGAGTATCGCTTATTCGATATAACCATGGCGCCGGTACTACCGAGAGCGCTGGTCGACGACGAATGCGATGCTGTACCGGTCGTTCGGGTGCTGTTCGATCGTCGTAATAATTTCAGCATTCGATTTTTCACCGTCGTCGCCAACGGTAGCACCGATGTAGGGGCAGTGGCGTTAGTCGGTGTCGCCGCTATCGCACAAGTATCCGTCGTCGAGCTACGACTTTTGGCTATGAACGATCTTCCGGCCAGGCTGGTACGTCGTGCTTGCGAAATACCGCTGGTAGCAGTCGCCGGCTTAACTTCGGCCGCCGCAGCAGTTATACTGCGATGTCTGTGGTGTGCCGCCGGCGTAGGTAGGCACACTTCGTACATAGTATATACGCTGAAATTGGCTAGGCCAATTTGCCACAGCCAGCAACCCACCCACACACACACAGTGTACGATATGCTTCTTACGTATAGAGTGTTGTTGTTGTTGCTGTTGTTGGTGCTGGTTGGTAGATAGATGCGATGAGATGCGTTGCGTTGCGAGGGCCGCCAAATACGTACCAATGATGTGTATAATTTACCGAATATCGTTTAATTAACCTTAACGCCCAAGCTGACTCGACTTCTTCGTAGATATAGATATATATGGTTGGGCAGTCTGTCTCGTACGAATAATATCAATGTAGGTACGCAGATATCAAAACGCCTTCTACTCTTTTTCCTTCTAGTTCGACAGCGTGAGCAATTCAATTGGTAGTAACAATGACGACGACCACGATGACCAATCAGATGGAGGTGTTATTTCGCATCATTCTGCGCGCTTGATAGCGTATCGTACTCTCGTAGCTTATCGCGAAACTACCACGTATTCGGATACTTCTCGTTTATCCTGCAGTACAATGCAACAAAACATGATGTGAAAAAAATCCAACGTACGGTACACTCTATTTAGATAAGATTTGAAATGAAAAAAAAATCGCGCTTAAACGAAAGTTGAACTTCACCAACATCACCAGCACCACCACTAACTAGCACATTCTAAACACGAGTCGTCGTCGCCAGCACGCTGTTTCGAAACGAATTCTTGGATCTTGGTGCCGAGTACGAGCGGTGTGCAGCGGAGGTACACGCTGTATCCAATGGCTCATTTCATAATTCCATCACGTGCTTCTTCTTGTACTGTATACTCTGTAGTGGAATATAATTCGACGAACAAACATACGTATAAAATATTAATCATTTCACCGTCATCTCTATCTCTCAAACGGTCAAATTTCCGTTGACGAAAAAAATTTTACACAAGAAAAAAACAACGAACGATCGCAGCAGCTTGGCGCTGGCGCATCGCGAAAACAAAAACCCGAGTGTTAGGGCAAAAAACACACCGCATGTGCATGTACATGTACATTATATCGCACATACATGTACGTAACTAATAATAAATCGACCACATCGCGCAGCTCGACGTACATTACATACACCAACTAGATAGAGCAACAATTAATTACATATTTTTACTACATGCAACATTAATAACGATGCACTGTGAAGTGTGCGGCGACTGTGGCTGCGTCTGTTGTGGCAAATTTATCCTCTACACTGATTGAAAATTTACCCACTACCGAAGCTCTTCGAACACTATCAACACGAGTATAAAATACGTAAAAAAAAATGCGCACAAATATTAGAAAAAAAATTCAAAAATATATTTACACCTAAGTTTAGGTACATTTGTCACACCGCACGATGAAATCACACTATTTACTAATCGGCGTTGATCGCGTTGAAAGAGATGAAAAACTTACGTCGACGAGTACACGAGTACACGAGTACGTGAAGGTAGAGAGAAAAGTAAACAACGATACGCATTAAACTCGAGACGATAATTTGCGCAAAAATAAGCGTAGGTACGTATACCGAAAAAGAGAAGGGAAGGAAAAAAATTAAATAATAATAACGCGAGTGTTTATCAAATATTTCAAGAATGCGCTACCATCGCCATCGATGACGAACTGGTTCGGTCCGGCAATAAGCGTAGACCATTGTTCGACGAAGGAGAGAATACGCCGCTCTCGAGTCGTGTACCACGGACGTCTCTGTAGCTCTGCACCTCAAACACTGACACTGACTAGTCAGCCTGTAATAGTACCGAAGACCGAACGACTCTCACTAACACATTTTACAAAACCAACTGGTTAATCGAACCCTCCCCCCCCCCCCCTCCAGTCTCCACCACGTTGTTACATACCCGATCGACGCAACGCAACGTATCAAAACTGCAGCTTCTCGCGGAGATTACTCTCGCGCACATACGGTACGATTTTCTACCGATGCCGATGTCTTTCTTTTCTCTTCTCCTCTCTTCGTATCGTCTAATTTTTTTTTTTTTTTTTTCATCTCACCTGAAACTAACTCGAGTTAAATGTAGGTAGAGAGATAGACGCTGTTATACGCACATGTATACATGTGTAGGTAGAGGCATACTACACACACACACACACACACACACACGAGGTACCTGTATCAGTCATCATCGTGTACATATTACACCTCTCTCCCATTTACCTATTCGTATACGCATATAATCAGTCATAAATCTTTTCTTCTTACGATACTATACTTATGCATCACACGAAACCGTTTTTTAATACCCCGCCAGCCAATTCAGCACGCGCATACCATCAGATTTTCCAATCATATTCGTCACAATACAAGACCAAAAGAAACAATTCATCAATCGTTCCTAATTCTTCATTCTCTACAGACATGCTTCGTCTTCTTCCTCTTCTTTTCAGGTCACTGTGGCCATACCAGAAATGGTGGAAACGAGCATCGTACGATAAAAAGATAATATTTTTCTTCTTCTTTGGTTATTTTTCTTTCCTACATTACCAACGTGTACGTACGTAATTTCAAAATCGCTTAATTAGATTTTCTGACGTAATTTATACTATAGTAATAATAATAATAATAATACAGATGGAAGTACATGTACATGTACACGGTAGCACGTTGTAATGACACGTTGGCGTTTCAGTGTACGTAACAAATAGGAAATTTGTCTAATTAACCGACTTCAATTGCCGGATTATCTTATTAAAATACCAGTACGAAAAAATGCTCAAAATTTCGACACCAAGCACCAAGTGGTTGTTTTTTCCTTCTGGATTCGATATTTGGGAATAATTACTCCGATATTGTTATTCGGACACGTTTGGGAATAGAAATTGAATAATTCGGTTGAAAAAAAATTTTCCCGTATGGCAAAAATTACAGAAATTTGTTTAGAAATGTAAACCAAACGAGGCACTTTTTGCAAAACTGTAACAAAAATTAGAAATTTCAATTATTATCTACAATTATCAAACTTGGCCAAAAGTTAAAATTAATAGAAATTGTAATACATTAGGTAAAAAAAATGTCAATATGATTTTTATAAAATAGGTGGCACATCTTGGACCCATACCAAATCAACATACCAAATTTGAACTTCCTAGCGCAATTTGTAGGGGAGTTATGCGAGGAGCAAATTAAAAAAATGAGAAAAATTAATAAAAAAACTACAGTTTTGGAGCTTGGGAGGGGAGGAGGGAAGTGATGAGGTTGAAAAGTCAAAAAACCCAAAAAACACACCTAGAATCCCTACTAAATCTGTACATCAAATTTCAACCTAACTCAATTTGGAGTGGAGTTATGAGAGGAATAAATTGAAAAAACGGGAAAAATTTATCAAAAAACTACATTTCTGCAGTGGGGGGGGGGAGCAGCCTAGAGTAAAACAAATATCCGGTTAACCGAATAAAAACCGGACAGTATCCGGTTATAATGAAAATATTCCTGTAATTTATCGTTTTTATCAGTAACCAATCAGGCGAAAGAAAAAAAAAAGATTCATATGAAGAACGAAAAGTGAAAAAATCAAATCAGTCGTCTTAAGCGGGCAAAATCGTTCATGATAAGCTTCCGATTCTCGAGCAAACCGGATAGACGAACTGGATAAACGGTTACAATCCGAATCAAAAATCAAATTTGTAAAACCGGATATTTCTTCAACTCTTCTAAGAGAGGGATGGCGAGGCTGAAAAGTCGAAACCCCCAAAAAGGTACATCTACGATCCCTACTAAATGAATACATTAAATTTCAACTTCCTTGCTCAATTTTGAGCGCAGTTATGCGAGGAATAAATTCAAAAAATTAGAAAAACAGAACAAAAAAACTACTTTTATGGGGTTATGAGAAGATGAAATGAGTCTAGAAAGTCGAAACCCCCAAAAGGTAAATTTATGGTCCCTACTAAGTTTACATACCACATTTCAACATTCTAGCTCAATTCGGAGGCGAGATAGGGGAGGAAGAGCACTTTTTTCATGGTCTAAAAGGAGAAAACCCCTCGTCTCCCTCTCTCCTAATTGACTTGTTAGGGTGGTTTTTGAATATGTTATACAACTTAAGATTGCCTATCGATTGGCTCAAAAAGGAACAATTTTTGCGATTTTAATCCCTCAGCGCCCCCTCACCCAAATTTGGGCATGACTGAATTTTTGCTAAAGGTCATCTCCACTCCAAAATATCAAATATGCCTCCAATTGAAACCTATTTCCCAAATTAGATCGATTTTGGTCGGTATCAAACTGAGTAAATGATTTTTAGTTTTGGAAAAAAAAATAAAAATAAAAATAAAAATAAATATCTGACATTGTTAAAAAGAGCCGTAATGATATTTTAGGACCCCCAAGGCGGATTTTGTTGATACTCCTTCCTCTCTCAACCACCGTAGGTAGATTGGTGGTAGTAGTAATAGCCTGTTTTTCATTGACAATATGACATAGAAAATCACTCTAAATACTAAGTAATTGCAAATATTCGATTTTGTTATCAAGATTGGTTCAAAATTGGCAACCAACGAAGTTCTTCAAAATATACATTGTTTCAATTTAAACTTTTCATTTCAATTCGTTCGTCAAATTTCGATACTGATTTCGTTTCGAAACTAAAAAAATGTAGAATATAAGATTAATCTGTAGAATTCGTTCACTTACATGTCCCCGCAACAAAACAACATAATTGAAAAACTGTCCAAATTCGAGCAAAACGTGACTAATTCTCACCCATAATGTTTTTGTACTTTTTACCATCTTTATTGTCAAAAAAAAAAAAAAAAAAAAAAAAAAAAAAAAAAAAAAAAGGGGAGGGAAAAAAAAATTTTAAAAAAAAAAAAAAAAAAAAAAAAAAAAAAAAAAAAAAAAAGTGGCATGTGAAAAAAGAATTTCATCTTTTAAAATATGGTCAATTGTTTTGAGGTCCTATGTAAAAAAAAAAAAAAAAAAAAAAAAAAAAAAAGAAAAGAGAGTAATTCAAATACAACATTACAATACATTAAACCCCATGGGAATGATGGTATTATCACTCTCGATAAAGATTTTTATCCAATTTTCATTCAATACAAAACGAAACAATGATCATTTTTCACTTCTACGATATGAATTATTTAAACAAATTATACGTAAATCGATTAGTTTGATTACTACAACCAGTAACAGTAAGTTTTTTTTTTTTTTAAATAACAAGTAAATTACATTTTATCACATCGTCACTACATATAATCCAACCACTTAGGTACAATGTTGTAAAATTATTACAAATCCTGTATTTTTTTTAAAACGATATTTCTTTTCACGTAGACAGGAAACTATGATGACTAAAATAGTCCAATTGAAAGAAGTATTTAAAAAAATATCACCAACAATGAATGTCATTGGATAAATTACACGTTTCAAGATGTTAATAATTATCTTTTGTTAAAGAATTAATCAACTTTTGCCACTAGAGAAACGACGGGATTCACGGTGCACTTATTTCCGATATATACTCGCTCTGCTCAATCTGATAGCTTTTCATTAAGATCATAAATACAAATTAGTAAATTACCAAACCGGACCGGACGCAGGTTGGTAAATTAGTAAGATTAACCGATACGATAGAAAATAAAATGTTAATTTCTTGTATACATTAATAACAATTACTAATACATTGATGACTGAAACACCCCTGCCGAGTATATTTTTTTTTTTTTTAAGGAAAACCGTTATATGTACTGACGTCAGTTACAATTTAAGATTTAACATCGATTAAGTAAAATGTGCTTAGTTATCGCTAATAAGGCGACAATTGAGTTACAAAAAAGTAATTGATGATAAAACAAATTTTTCCGAAATTACTATACGATTCACACGTTCCGTTGCATAATATGAAGAACTCAAAAAAGTTATTATCCGAGTACAATTTGTAAATATGTAAGAATTTTAATCGCACACACAATTGAATAATATAATAAAAAATGAGCCTAAAAAATCTTTACGTTCAACACTCGATCAATTATGACCGGTAAACTGTTATTTTCATGCGAGTTTTTTTTAAAAATACACGTTGATTTCTTTTTACTTGTTTAATTACTTCAAAAAACGAGAACGTTTGCGGTGTTTTCAAAATCAATTTTAAAAACGATACATTCGCCTTGACATTATAATAAAAACAAGTAAGTAAGTTATTCGAACTTTTTTTAATCAACTTACCTTATTTGCGTTGGTGACATGATCGGCAGGTATTGATTCAGGTACAGTTTGCAATGTCGTCCGCATACTGGTGGACATGGCTTGAATGACAGAATTGGTGGCAACTATTTAATACGGCGATGATGTATTCATGAATTTCAATAAATAAAACAATTTGTCAGCTGAAGTTTGATAACGGAAATGGTCCGATCACATCAGAAATTTGGTATCACAGGTATTCGTAGCGAGAATAGCCACATCTGACAACGCTTTGCCATGTCTGAAAACCAAAATCAACAATAAGCCAATTTTAATAACCAAGTAATTAAGATAAGGTAACAATTCAATGTAATATAGCGCAGAATTTTGATACATAGTGTTTCTTGCGATTCGAAATCAATACAACTTTCAACATTGGTGAAATGCATACATACTATGTAAATGAAAGCTGAACCAAATTTCGAAACATAATGAATTCAGTAAAACTAACTAAAACGGTGAAAATTTAAAGAATACAGATATAACTAATACAATACCTAATCCAAAAGTATCCTAACGAGATTAATAGTACGAACTGTACTAACGATGGTGAATAAGAATTATCATACAAAACCACTGTAAAGCCAAAAGACTAATGACTTATTCGAGAAGATTAATTTTCAAAATAGCAAGCAAGGAAGCTATTCTAAAATGTGTATAAAGCAAAGTTATATGAAAAAAAGTCCAGAAACTAGTAAACAGTTATTCTGTTTGATAGAGTAACCGAATTCCAAAATAATACGAAGCGAAAATACTGATTTCAACACTGTAAATTTATTCGAAAATGAGGGATTCGAAACGGAAAAGCGGAAACAAAATTAAGTTTTATCTAAAATGTAGCATATGAAATAAAGTTTCATTACCATAAAAACGGTGACATACCTAGAAGCCGTGATACCATATAAAGTGATTGTAATAAACAAAAAGACGTTTACGCGGATTACAAGTCTTGTCACAATTCTAACGATTTGTAGTCAACTTAAAATTACATTGATTTTAAATGAAATTTCTTATAAAATAATTCGATCTATATACAAATAATGAAGATACAAACCCATCATTAGTATGCTAATAAATCATAAATAAGATTCACGTAAAAACATCACGTCACAGGGACGAAAGCCGTCTAACCCAAAATGGCCGAAATTTGATTTACTAGTTCTGGAACAGTGTAGTAAATAAGAGTGTAAAGAAATTTCAAAAATGAGGTTTTTCATTTTTAGATACAATTATTACCATCAAGATCCATTAGAGTGTTCGAAAAACTGTCACATTATAATTTCAGGAGCAAACAGTTAAAATTTAACATTACTTGATGATTTAAAGCAAATAATTGGATGTTGGGAATAGAAATCACTTCACCAGAAATAGCAGGAAATTAAGAATAAGCAAAGAGCAACACTGATTACATGTTGCTGCCTCACAATTTCAAAAGAAAGCGCATTTTAATAGGTACATGAACTTGACACTAAGTAGGTTGATATAAGGTGAATAACACTTTTCAATTTTTTTTCTCTTTATTGATTTCACCAAGTTGTTCATTTTCAATTAATTATTCGTAATTGATTCGTGGTCTTATTAAATTATTCTCAAGTACCTATCACTGCAAGGAAGCTTGTATTATCTAATTTCTGATGATTTAAAAATAAATATTAGATTATTCAATAAATTTACAATATTCTCACTGCAACATGTAGCATTCAATGCTAATCTAGCAAACAATAACTTTTAAAAATAAAATTTATCCGTAAGACTCCGTGATCGTTGCTTGTTTTAGATTTAAAGAAGAGCACATGAATACATTTGAAAAAAAAGACCAAACCATGGCTTATAGTTTATTTAGTTTTTTTCCATTTTATTTTTTTTGTTTCTGGCGTCGAGTTCTCATCAACGGGTTTTCTTTTAGAAGTTATAGAAACTGGTTCATTTTCATTATCACACTGATCAGTTTGTTCCAAATCTAGAGTATTTAATTCGGATTCGTCCACAGTTTTCTTTTTCTTTTTCTTCTTTACTTCAGTAGATTTCTTTGTTTCGCTTTTGAATTGTTTTAATTCAAATAATTCTTTAGGTAACAACGTTGTTAGTCTTGATTGCATGTATTCCTGAAAATAAAGAACAAACTATTTTAGTAAAAATAATAAGAAAAGCGATCATTGAAATAAAGCAGAAGTAATTTACTTTAACTAGCAATTTTCTCGAAGTAAAATCGTGAATTCTGAAATGTCTATCCAGAGAAGCAGTCATAACTAAAGATTGGTTGGAAGGACAAGCTATACTCTTTACAGCACCAGAAAATCCTTTGTATTTACCAGCAAACGCATTTTTATTGCGCAAATCTACTAGCATGAGACTACCATATCCACTGCCAACCAACACTTGTCTGAAAGTATGATAGAAAAAAAATTGAATATAAGAATATATTGAACGGGCTTGATTATTCAACTATATTTTAGAATATTCGATTTCTTACTGATCATTTGGAGTCCTTGAAATACAGGTAAACACTTCATCTGGTTGTTGAACACTTATTACCGGCCTTCTTTGGGGCAAAAGTGGATCGTACAATCGTACCTGCGGAGTGATTAAAACTGAAATAAATGTGACAGAATACAAATCAACCACAATTTCAAATTAGATTCACATACGAAGCCATGGCGACTGCAGTTCACAATTTTATCACTATCGGGGAAAAAAATTATATCTGATACCCAAACTTGTGCTTGAATCTGAAGTTCATCGGGTTTAATCTGGAAAAGAAGAATAAAATAAAACCTTGCAGTATGATGAAAAATAATTTGGATAACAAAACAATTGAAGTTTTAGTGATTACATTTTTAGCCAGGAATGTAGTCTGCCTAGTGTTTAAATCATATAATTTCAAATCATTATCTTTTCCTCCTACAGCAATAATATTGGGTTTTGTGATACTCCGTTTCATTTTTTCAACATCTTTACCAACGTTGAATTCTTCTAAAAGGTTGTTTTCATCAAAAGGATACTTCAGTGAATTGACAGAACCATTTTTCAATGCCATGAACAACGTTCTACAGAAAAATACATAAAATAAAGAAAAGTGAATCCAGCTCGACTCCAATAAAATTATTTTACTTTTCATCAATGTCACAAATTAAATCAACTCACTCATCATTTTTAAAAAATCCACCAATATTTCCGTCAGGAATGCTACAGTTGATGGTAAATTCTTCATCGTTTACGTTAAAAACTTTGATTCCGTTTTTCATACCCATCAAAATTTCATTTTCTACGCTGCTTCCCCAAGTCAGGCATGTAATCTCATTTTTATTAGATATTAATTCTCTATCTTTGATACAGTTTTTGGAAAAAGCTTGTATATTCGTATCATCCTTTCCTACATAAACACCTAAACAAGCAAAGATCGAAAATCAGAGACGCATATCACACGTTGAAAGTGAATGTATCGTTCACATACCTTTTATTAAACCGGTGGAAGATCCCACAAATAAATTATAGCCGTCTTTATCCATTTGTTACACAGTTTCAAAACTAAAAAGTTCAATTTTGAGCTTCACCGTTCATCGAGCTTTTCAAGTTTTTGAAATTTGAAAAAAAAAACTTCAAAACACTTTTTCAACTTTTTGAGCTTTCTACTCTTTACTTCTCACATTGTTTTTTCTAATATCCGAATGACGTCAATTGGATTTGGAACGATGTGACTTTTTTCAGAATTTGAAAAACATTTTTGCGTAAAAATTCTTTTTTCAAAAAATTTTTAGATGTAAAACAATTTTACGTCGAAAAAGATCTGACGAATCATTTCAAATTCATACAATTGAAAACGTAATTAATTTGAATCACTTAGACGCCTGCCACGGCGCGTTACAAGATTTATTAATAATAAAATGCTGAATTACTAATGAATGTAATAAGAAAGAATAGATGTCACTGCAAACGTTAGTTTCATCAATATGGAAGTATGGGAAACTGAAAAATAATGTTTACATGCACATCAGCACATGTAAAAAATTCGATACATCTACCAGGTAAACAGAGTTTTTTTTTATCCTAATCGCAATTCGCAAATCAACAATACGAGTAGCGGTAGGTCATACAAAATTAAAAAAACAATGATAACAAGAATTATATTATAATTTCTTGCTTTTAAAATTTATTATAATACTACATGTTCTAAAATTGAAATTGTACGATACTCAAGTACTTTTAAAAATTTGCTGTTCCAAACTACGTAAATATTACCTTTCTAGTCACCTTAAGTGCAATTTGCTTTCAACACCTCCTGCAGAAATTTTGTTGAAATTTGTGTCGAAAAAATAAAAAGCGATGAATTTTGAATAAATCATGATGTGAATTAGTTATTCTTGACTCTTGCATTGCTTAATTTTATAATAGCTACACACAATGTAGGCATAATCAAGTCATCCGCATTCAGTTTTTCGTTAACATTCATTTTTAAATCATATTCATTTTTGATTTTATTTAGATAGCAAAGAGCTAAAATTACCAGTTTATTTACTCTATGATTATTAATATAATTCGTAGAACGGTGTTCAATTACCGAATTCGTCGACTCATCACTAAAACAGTAAGTAAACATCTTTCAAAAAATTAAAAAAACTTGCTTATTTGTTTAAAAGGAGAAAATGATCGTAATAGTGTAGGTTTTCCGTTCCAGGGTACTATTATTTTCATGAGTTTTCTAATGGTTTTTAGTTTTTTCCAAAAATTTTCCGCTGGAACTACGATCAGTGTTACCACGTGATATGAAATAAAATCGAAGATGGAAAGCCTGGAAAACTCGAGAGAAAATGGAGGAAAAAGAAAGGATCACTTCAAAAACGATAGCAATGTAAACTGAACGCGTAAAAGGAAACGCGTAGAAGTCTAGAAGAAGCGTTAAAGTATATCATTGTATGATTTCTGATGTGAAATACTCATTTTTTCTTATAATTTATCATTAACAAGTTCTGCAATTCATATTTTCGCGTCTTTTTCAATTTTTCTAAATTATTCGGTGTAGTGGTTTCGGATTTGTTCGATGACTAATTAACTATAATCTTATCATTATCACTATTGATGTGGTTGCTGTGCTACCAATCAAAAAAAAAATGGTTTTTATAAAAATATGATTTCCATTTATTTTTTACATATTTAATATTCATTGGTAACAAAACCGGAAATAATGTCTGGTTCCGGTGGAGAAAGGAAAAAACGTATTTTAGTCCCAGGCGGTGGTAGAGGTTGGGAAGAAGCTGGTGGAGAATTTTATCAGGAAAGTTATCCTGGCGCAGACTTGGATCTGGAGGTAATGCAAAATGATCCTCATCGAATTTCAACTCTACTACCAAGCAAGAAAACCAGAACAAGTACGTTTAATTGCAATTATCAATATAATTACGATCATCGAATAACTATTAATCAAATTTCAATGCACTTTAGGTACCGTTGTAAAAGATCAGAAATTAACCACGCTTCGCCATCGTTCAACCCTCAGATCTCATTACCAAACTACGGTTGTACCTAATAACGATATACAAATATTTTTACTGCCCGATCTCTCAGGTGTGCTATATACTATAATATATTTGCTATAAATCCGACACACCGGCGCTCATTTCCTAATACATGTCTGTAATACTTTAACAGAAAACCTCTCCAACGAAAAACTACTATGGGAAGAAATAATGAGAATAAAAGCTATGCCAGTAAACATGGCTCAGAAAAAAGAAATGAAAGCGAAATTATTAGTAAGTGAAACTCCTGATTTATCGAAAAAAAGAAACCATCTCTGGGATATATCACGAAACTTTATTCTTTCAGAGCAGAGACACTCTCCGGCTACAAGGATTCAAACAATTCAAATGGAAAAAGAAACAGTCCTGGATGCAGTTGAAAGTTCGTCTGAAAGAAATGAGCGAAAAATTAACTTTGTGGCGTAACAGTTTGAAAAAAATCGAAGGCTATTATGGTACAGGAGTCGTATCGTTTTTTTTATTCGTCAAATGGTTGATATTTTTAAATTTAGTTTTATCCTTGATAGTTCTAATATTTGTGATTTTACCCAACATCTACGTAACGAATTTTACATCATTTAATGATTGCATGATGGTAGATAACACATCGTTGTATTTTGCCAACGAAACAGCCGAAGCTGTCAACGTTCTTAATGACGTTTCCGTCTTACTCAACGTAATTTTCAATTCAAAATGGATGATTACTTCTCCTTTATATTACGCCTACTACAAAGATTGTGATTTAGATTTGTACTATTTCAAAATACCGCTTCCTTTGGCTTACATCTTGGCTACGGTTATGTGTTTCGTCTACAGTTTCATATCAGTATTAAAGAACGCCGCTGATGGTTTCAAGCACAAATTACTGGAAAGTCAAGGTCAATTTTATGTTTATTGCAACGTAGTATTTTCCGGATGGGATTTCTGCATACAAAATGAACGTTCGGCCCGAGTTAAACATAAAGCTATTTACAACGAAATAGTTGGAAGATTAAACGTCGAAAAGCGCAAAGAACAATTTAAAAATCTCACCAAGCAAGATTGGTGTAAATTATTTTTCATCCGAACCATCATAAACGTGGTGATTATATCTTTGTTAGCTGTCGCTGGTTTTGTAATATTTTTAGCATTCAAGTCTTCCAACGAGCAGAATATGGATAAATCAAAATGGTTCATGAAAATATTAGTCGAATTTACTCCAGCCGGTTGTATAATATTTTTCAATCTCGTATTTCCGTTTGTATTTCGTTGGCTTGTGAAATTTGAAAAATTTAGCCCTATTTTTACCGCTCAATTAACCATAGTGAGAACCATCTTGCTAAGATTATCATCACTTTGCGTTTTACTAGCATCGGTAAACGAAGTGATTCATGTACGATCGGAATTCAATGATAAAACTTGGGAGTCTGATTTAGGCCGAGAACTGTACAAATTATTGATACTCAGTATTTTTATGCAGATTTTGTATACGTTTCTGTTAAACTTTCCGAGAAGTTTGCTGGCTAAACATTGTAAAAACAGATTTATTCAGTGTATCGGAAAACAAGAATTCGATTTACCCGGCCATGTGTTGGACATCGTCTATGTGCAAACTATTATCTGGTTAGGCAGCTTCTACGCGCCGTTGTTATCTATCATCGGTGTTGTGACCTTTTTATTCATGTTTTATATTAAAAAATTCGCGTGTTTGGTGAATTGTCGGCCGGCATCAAACGTCTATTACGCTTCTCGTTCTCAGTCGCTTTATATGTTCATATTGTTAGTATCGTTCGCTTTCAGTATTATACCTTGGATATATTCCATAGCTTTTATCGAGCCATCCAAAACAAACGGTCCATTCAAGAATTACGATACCGTGTGGACAATCATCGTGCAGACTTTTTATAAATTCCCCAATTGGCTCAGCAAAGCTTTAAATTTTCTCGTTTCGTCCACCGTCGGAATACCGGTCATTATAATATTATCGATAATCAATTACTATTACTACGCTATATATAGGGTCAATAAACAAATGGTTTTGGTCTTAAAAAGACAATTAATTTTAGAAGGTCATGATAAACAATTTCTACTCAATCGTTTAAGCGCTTTCATTAAACAGCAACAAGAACGCTATAGGCCTCGAAATATTGAAATGCAAAATATTTAAAAACCTCGTTCTTCCTACATAAAACGTTATATATTTTTCTTCCATAAAAATGTTTTCAAAATTCAGTGATTTTTCTATTTATTATAATTTTAATTACTTTAATTTTATAACATTTTTCATTTATGTAGGTCGTAAAATAATTGCTTTAGAAGACCAGTTACTACTACGATAACATGATCCATCACGTGCACAAAACTACTTACATAATTGAATTAAATGATACGCTTTTATCAGATCAATATAAATAATTTTAATCGTACATTAATCCATTTAACCGCACAACATAAATTTGAAATTTTTTTTCTTACGTAAAATTTGAGTAATAAAGAAAAAGAAACGCGAAACAATTTTGTGAAATTTTAGTTCCTTACGCTGATTAAACTCATTAGAAATTACATATTTATATTTTACGTATACTAATTTTTATTGTTTACGTGAATTTTATATTAGCTATTTATAAAATTTCATATATATTTTTCTTTGTGATCGAAAATGTGACTTGAATTTATTAGGTTTTAATGAAATATATATATTTTTTTGTATTATTTACGTATTAAAAATACCTATAACGAATTACACCAAAATTGAAATTTTAGTTTCATGTTACCAATTTTTTTTTTTTTTTTTTTTTTTAATGTATGTTCGTAAATCATACAAAAAAATATATATAGTAG
>FIZR01029053.1:0-48320 GCA_900060175.1 Ferrisia virgata
GGGTTTTTTTTTTTTTTTTTTTTTTTTTTTTTTTTTTATTTCAAAATGAAAAAAAAGCTATTGAAAAATGAAAAAAATAATAATAATAACAGAGAAAAAAAACAAGAGAAAAAAACAGTCAAAGAAAAATATCAAAATTTGTTTTTCGCGTAAATGCAATATGTTGAATCAGAGAGCGTTAGCAGTTTTATGTATTAAAAAAAGTATATATAAATGTCAAGCAATCGAAAAATAAAGTCATTTTAAAAAAATTTCAATTCAAGCATATAAAAAAGACTTGAAAAAGTCGTAGGTATAAAAATTTTAAAATACCTATAAAATTTTTATCGCTCGGAAAACCAAAAACTTGTTACCACAACCAACCGAATTACCTACTCAGCGAATTTCAAGTAAATTCGTCGTAATTACGGAGTCTGTTTATTGATAAGATTATTCTCGAATATTAATTTAATCGGCAATCTAACCATCTAAGGTATTAGTATTTATAAGAATAAAAAAAACGGGTACAACTGGCTTTCTTCGAAGAATATTTTTGTAATAATTTTTATCCCTTTTCCGGATACAAATTCCATCTTTAGCAGTTGTTTTATGAATTGCTGAGAGAACATAGCTCTCCTGCAACGATTAACAAAGATAACAAGTTCCTAATTACAGCGCTGAATTTAATGTTGAGTTATATTTAGACGCCTATACCTAAGAGGAAAAATTATTTTTATAACGAAACAGATAACAAATCTCATTAAAATTGTAAAGCCTGTAATTATATGAATAATTTACACAGGCTCGATCAACGAAAGAATGCTAAGTACGTTTTTTATCTGTCTTCAGCTTTAGCCCTGTAAAATATTCGGTAGGTACGAAGTACGAGCTTTTGCTTTCTTTTACGTTCAATCTAAAATAAATGTTTTAGAAGTAGCGGAATACTAGGCAGGCCTATAGAGAAAATTCCAAGTTTTTCTTCCCACGACGCGACGCGACGTTTTTATTAGAACAATGAGAATGACTGTTGAGTAAAATATACTTACCTAACGGAAGATAGGTAAGTACAGTTTTTTTCCCCCTTAAAGATTAGGATAATTATTTGTAAAAAAAAAAAATAATGTTATTACCTTTCAGTACCAACAACATTGGTTTTTTCAAAAAAATACTTACTATAAAGTTAAACTTGAAATATATTTTTTTTTTTTTTTTTTTTTTACAAATTTTTGTACACAAATATGATTTGAATTTTATTTTATATTTACATTTTGAACGTTACTGAATGTAAAGTATCCGCAGTTTTTTTTTGTTTTTAAATGTGGTATTGGTGGTGGTGTAGTGGTGGTTGTAGTGGTAGTAGTGTAAAAATATTAGATTAAATACATAAATGGATAAAAATATTTACATAATTTGTTACTCCTTTTTTTTTTCAACAATTTGTTTTGGATATAATTAATTGGGCATCGCCAAAAAAACACCACAAGTCAATGCAATAGAATTTGATAATAAACAAAGTGAAAAAGTTTTCGAAAAAATGAAATAAGATTATTATAATTTTATGGCTGGAATTTGTAGAACTTCTCAAATGAAGGAGAATTATGTGGATAAATTGCCCATCTTCCATACTGAAAGTGATGGTTCCACCTGTGTAATTGTCACGTTGGTCAAGTTCCATGGTACTCAATGCTGAGTCATCTTCGGCGCGATGGTAAATTCCAAGATGGACTATTTTTTTACAACATATTTTTTTATTCGTTTGAGAAGTTCTGAAATTCCATACATTCACAAATGGTTTACACAGAATTTTCAATTTTTTTTTTTCAAAGTTTTTCACGTTTTCAAAATATTTTAATTTCTTGAATTTTGAGAAAAGACCATATATTTTTTTGATATATTTTTCTTTATTTTTATTTCGAAACCAAAATGAAGAACTAAAATTTTTAAACAAGTAAAGCGTGTTCCATTGATTGTGACATCTGCACCTAGTAAAAAGAGAATTTTTCGCGTTAAAAATGTGAGGTTGGCAACTTGCTTGTATGTGTTTCCAATATTTCAACACTTCTTTTTGGTATTTCTAAAAACAAGTTGCCAACTTCATATTTTTAACACGGAAAATTCTCGTTTTGCTGAAGAAGGGATGTCAGAATCAAACAAACACGCTGTATAGTGAATTATCATCGAACAGTTTCATCAAATAAGTACTTAGCGATTTTAATTTTCGTATTTTTCCAATTTTTTGTAAAAAAAATTTTCAACAAAAATCTTTTAATAAAGAAAGGGACGAGTAAACAGCTGATAAAAAAATCATACATACATATTATTTCAAAAGGAGTAACAAAAGAGATTTTGATAAATAAAATAATTTTGAACGTACCTACAGCGTTGTCTATAGTAAGGTATTCTGAAAATAGTGAAAAAAAAAGAGTAAATTTAATAATAATATCTCGAATTTATTTTCGAAGCTTTTAACTAATTTTGAAATATATTTACTTGATTTTGAATCAAAATCATGTTTCAAATTTCACGAAGAATTTCGAATTTGAATTGTAGTAATAATTATTTTTAAAAGCCAAATATCGATTTCTGAGAACTTTTGAAAATTAATATACATAACATATAAAATTTTTTAGTATCAGAACTTGAACACGAATTCAACAAATTCAAATACTTCATGAGCGATTTTTCTTTTTTTTTTTTTTTTCTTTAGAAAAACTTATTTTTTCAGCAGCATTCGATTGACATTACTAACTGTGAATTGTACTTACTTGTGCCTTTGGGTGTATTTAAAAATCCATCTTATTGCATTCAAAATATAACCTTCAGGAGCTCCTCACAATCTAGATTGCTTCTTTTTTTAATTGACGATTTTTTTCGAACAAATTCAAAAGGTTAAGAAAAGGTAATTACTTGATGTAGATATACTTTTCGCTCAGAAGTATTCGAATATGATTGAAACGGCGTTGAATTCGGAATTCGAGGCGCATATAATTTCCAAAATATTTACGATAAGCCATGTTCGCAATGGAAAAATATACCATAATTTAGTTCTTCAAACAAGCAATATACTAAAAGTCGAACTTTACAAATTGATTTTTTTTCTTTTTTCAATTTAAAAAATAACTCGGGTAATTTTGTAGTCTTTCAAATAGCTTTTCACATAATTTTGAAAAATTCGCAATCTTTTTAGTTGATTTCTTAGGTAAATAAAGTAGGTATTTCTAATCTTTTCAACTTTTATACTTAGTAAAGATAGGTTTTCAATTCAAGTTCCGCTACTTTTCGAAGTTCACCCTAAAAAAACTAGATAGATATTCTTTAGAAATGTATGAAAAACGACATACGTATTTAAATGAAATTCAATGGGTATGTAGGTACCTACATATTTTTACTGGTTGAGGTTCTATTAGCTATGCTATATTAGTTTTTATTAAAAGCGGATGAAATGAGACCGTTTTAGAAAATCTACATGTACGATTCTAATTATCTAAAAGGATTCACAACATATATTACGATAGTTTTTTTCAAATGTTTTTTTTCACAATAATATTATAAAAAGTTTTAATAGGTAATTATGAGATAATAGGTAAGTACACGAGATGACATTCATGCAAGTGATCGTGCACGTATATTTACGATACATAATGTAGTAATTACACTATACCTCAACACAAGGAAATCACATGCAATTCAAAATTACTAAAAAGCTTGCTAAGAAGCGATTCGGAAAGCTAAAAAAGAAAAAGAAAAAATAACAGAAAAAATAATAATAAAATGATTTAGTGACTGTTTATAGGTGATTTTTTTTTTTTAAATCAAATAATCCGTCGTTCTTTTTTTTTTTTTTTTTTTTTTTTTTTTTTAAAAAAAAAAACCCGTCGTTTTTTTTTTTTTTTTTTTTTTTTTTCTTTAATAGAAGTGAAAAATAAATTTTTAATTATTTAAATATAAATTTAACATGGTTCGTTACATTATAAAATTCAAATGTACATATGAATCGAAAATTATTTTAGTTTAAAAATATTTTGCCAATTATAGATTTTTTTTGAATTTTTAAAATAAGTTTGATAATTTTACAATGACTAGTTTGAAAAAGATATATCCAAATTGTATGAGTACACATTTTGTGGCAAATTATGAAGAAATGAGAATCACCAAAATTTATTATTATGAAAAATTTTTTTTTGTATTCCTCGCCTCAAGAATAGTTTTGAGTGTTTGGTGAAGAATAAGAAAATTTTTCCGGACTAGGCAGCAAGTCAAGCTTAACACGTGAAAATAATTTACACGCTCTTCGTTTTGAAAGGATAAAGATAAAATTAACCAGCAGAAAGTGCCATTTACTTCCAACTCGTTCCAGCATGTTTAATATTGCAAAAAGATGAAATTTTGACAAACATACATATTTTGTAATGTTTGATGAACTTCACAAAACTACTTGACTTTCAAAATTGAAGGCACTAGAATGGCTTAAAAATTTATAAATTTCTAGACGTCTTCAATTTGGTCCAACATTGGATTAAAGTCGTCGTAAAGTTTGTAAATTTTCAAAACATTGTAATTCCTTCAATTTATGAGTCACGCAAAAAACGAACATAACCTATTTTATTCGCCTGCAATATTAATAAGGTTGCAACACTTCGTACAAATGATACAATTAGGCAAACCTATTTACATTTACTTAGTTTGACTTGCTGCAATGCCAGGCAGAATATTTTCCATTTTTCACGTCAGATCAGATACTCATGCAACTTGGATAATTATTTCAAGCAAGTTTGTAATAGACAATTTTCTTTGTTTGAGTGTAACTGTCGAAAAATATAGGTTTAATTCGATGACGTTAATTTATGATTCAAATTTACGATAGAATATGAAAACTACACTTATCCGTCTAGTTGATAAGTTTTTCTTCGAGAGTATACGGTATTTATGTGTCTATCATTAAATTTAAATCATAAATTGCGAGTATTTACAATGACGAAAAAGTTATAGGTATGGAAAATGTACATACTTTTTTATTCGTATATTTATATTTCTAGAATAAGAATCGAGATGATTTTTTTTCTCTCTCTCTCTCTCGCATTCGATACAAAAATATGCATTATAACGTCATCGTACCGTAATAGTAAGGTAAACCTAGATAAATCGTTTTACAAAAACAGATTCACTAAATCATTTAACAAACCTACAAAATTCTAAAGGAACTTTTATAAAGGTTGACGCAAACTAACCTTATTAGGCAATGAGAGAAGCTTTTGTGCACCACAACTGACCTGTAGCATAGAGCAACAGTAGTGAAAACAGTGAAAACCCCCCCACAAGCTGCCATCAATACCCCAACCAAGTTTACTGTGTTTGTACTGTGGGCATTTTCTTTAAGAATTTTAATAATTCAACGCGATTAATTGGCCGGTTATTGAAATTTAAATATTTTGAACGGCATTTATCCGCGTAGTTGATAAATCCAGCCAGCGCCATGCACAGACATAAAAGAAAAACACAAATTATAGAAAACAAAAACCAAAATAAAAAATTGACGCAAAATAAAAATCAAAAATATTTCGTAAATCAAATGAAATTTAAAATGAAGTTCCGTGAAAAGCCATCACATGTAGTACACACTCGTGTAAATATCTCATACATATTTTACGTACAACAAACAATATATTTTCGTAACACGACTAACTAAACAAAAGGAAAAAAATTCAGTCTAATTCACGCAAAAAATTGCTGTTCACGGGTATATATGCACACATCGGTGTGTTTTACAAACACCAAAGCACCTATAAAGCGCTTTTTCTTCTTTTTTTTTTTTTTTTTTTTTTTTTTTTCGTTTTTCGATCAATCGACTTCCTTTTCTTCAAAATTTTCATTCTTTTATTTCACAGGACTTCACATATTTAACGTGATCCATTTTATCAAATTATATCGATATATAGGTATAAATAATAACGATAATTTTACCCTCTAATATGTACAAATAGGTACCTAGTTAAATGTACGATAATCTGAGTGTTCGGTGTTTACCCAAGCCAAGTAAGATACCTGCAGAGAGGCTCACTAATATTGCGATAATTAGACTTACATCGTTTGCACCTACCAGCACCTAAACCTACTGAAATAATTATTGACATTGGTAAGAAATGAGAGGTAGGTATAGGTAACTACCTATATTAAACGAATAAGGTGGCCTATATCTCTCTGCAACATAATACAGTGGATCATGTGTTACACTCTCAGGTAAGTTGGTAGGTAGGTAAGTAGGTAGGTAGGTAGGTAGGTAGGTAGGTGTATTTATACGTGTATGTGTGGGACCCCACCGTGTAGACAAGGATACCATTAAAGATTATACGTGCGGCGCATACTGATCGACCATTTAATGAAAAAGATAGCAAGTAAATGGAAAATGATGTAACAAATGAGAATTAAATGTATTTTTGGAAGTTTCATATCTCACGTGATGAGTTTTATTATCTCTCCCAAGGCAGTATTTTGCTAACAAGGGAACCGTTCGAATAGAATTTCACGAATTTAAATGAAGCCAGAATGTACAGTGAGAAGATGTCGAAAAACGTTACGTTGGAATTTAAATTTTCATCGCAACTACCTTCAAGTTGATGTCAACGTTTTAACCAATTTTGATACTTTTTTTTTCCTTTTTAATACGCAACGAAAGAATTTTGAGTTGAGTAAGATACAGACTTGGTGAGTTGGTATAAAATTGTACTCTAATTCGATAGCATGTAATTTAAAATAATATCCTGCGTTATACGATACCTATGCGCAGCATTCACCAATTTGAAAATGAGAAGTATACACACAACATCCATAATATTGTTCAAGAATTATTTTGCGTATTTTTATAATTTTCTAACGCGAGAGAATCGTAACCAGACAGGATGACGAATAATAAAATAGATTAGGTCCATCACATACCTAGCGACGCTGGGTGTCTGACAGGCCTAACCACCCTTACACACTATTGCTATGTTATGTTTTTTGTGCTACGATATGTTTTGAAAAGTAGCGTGCCTCTTGACTTTCAACAACACACAAATGTTGCTGCATTATTAGACATGTAGTTTGTAGAAGTGATAATTTTCATCCCAATTTTAAAAACTTCAAAATCAAAATGTACAAGTCAAAAACAGTGAATAGAAAAGGAAAATCATAGAAGATGAAGATGAGAAGAATTTCTAGATTTTTTTTAGAATTTTATAGTAAGTCCAATGAAAGAATGCGCTTAGCTAAAAAAATAGGAACCAACTGTGCCTTTAGAATTTAGGAAACAGCCAATTAACATTCGCAAAATTGAAATTATGGAGTGAGAAAAAGTATATTCTTTCGTTGGATGTACTACTGTAATTTTTGATCAATATTTCGATGTATCTAATTTTACATTTCAAACAATTTGGGTGTCAAATTAATATTTAATAATGATAAAAAAAGTAAAATTGATAAGAGAAAATCAAAATATACTGTGCTACTTTAAAAATTTCGTGTATCATCTACAAACATTGCTACATAAATTAACCGACCAAAAAACGTAGCGTGATGCCCCAAAACATAGCTTCGCTGAAAATGACTTCTGCTATGCTAGCGTAGCGCAAAAAAAAAAACGTAGCGTAGCAATAGTGTGTAAGGCTTGTGAGACACCTAGCGACACAGGGTTTTTTCTGCAACGCCTTGTTTTCCAAAGTCAACGCGTGCAGCAAAAAATTCGCGTCAAAACGAAAACGTTGCGTTGTAAATTACCACCCTTTACAATGCCTAGAAAGTAGTTGTAACTTACAACACAACGATCTCGTTTTGACGCGAATTTTTTGCTGCGCGCGTTGACTTTGGAAAACAAAGCGTAGCAGAAAAAAACAAAGCGTCGCTAGGTGTCACGCATTACAGCTACGCTGTACCCCGCTACACAGCATGGTGCTGCGCAGAACATATCACGCACGAATGCTACTTGAACGCTGTGCTACGTTTTAATTGTCTGCTTGCTGCGCAGTGTTATACAACGTAATCATAGCGCGTGACAACGAGTCTTATAGGCCTAATACTCGAAAAACCATTCAACTGATCTACATCTGTGATTATTTTTGATCTTTTTAGTGCTCGTTGGTGGGGTTGGAGAGGAGAGAGAGTGGGAGAGAGGGGGTTACATTTCCTTTAAAGCAAGCTATAAAATTATATTAATTCTATTTTCTAAAAACCTTATATAAAGACATGATACACTGATAAGACACCTATAGTACTGGTAGCACTTCGTTGAAGCAGAAATGAAAGTCCATTTAGAAGGCCAGCCAGCGTTTGAAAACAGGTGAATTTCAGTACACATATGTAAGCGAGTATTTTTGCCAAATACCTACGTTTACAATAAAATAGGTAAGTTTATACGAAAACCTCAAAACTATTTAAGTAGATAACTTATTAGTCACGGAACCGCAACTAATTTCCGGCGAAATGGATTTCACCAATTAAGGGGTCTGAACTTTTGAAAGAGTAACTACACCAAACGAAATTTCAGCTGTTAAATTTAATATGTTCCTATTCTAGAATCGATTATGACGAGATACTGGAAAGATTGTGTAATTTAGTTGTCGAAGACTTTAAAGCAATTTGACAATATTTCCGATTAATTCGATGCAATGATGTGTTGAAATGGCAAAAGTTTTCAATATCTTAGCCCAGAGTGTACTGATAACTTGTACGATTCCTTGTGGTATTTCTCGCATAAGTTTATTTATCGATGAAGTACGTACATGGTTCATATAACTTGTATAATTTAAAAAAAAAAAATTGAAAATTTTGAAATAAATTTTAATTGAAGAAAACCTGAAGGATTTACTCATTAGCAGATTGGCAATTACCCATATGTCATACTGATTAGTTGGTAAGATTTTTCCTGATATTGTAACTACTCATTTCACATAAGTACAGATAGGTTTGTCGACCTTTTGGTTTGAAGGGAAGCAAATTATGTAGATACCAGAAAATTCTTGGGTTTTTAAAAAAATTCCAACTTGTCAAACATAACAATTTATAAAAAGACGACAGGATTGACATAAAATTCTAAAATAATGAGCTTTACAATTACAAAATAAGTCGCGTTTGTTTTTCGGCAAAATTAAAGATGTTTTTGAATAGAAAATTCCGCTTGAGCCTCAATACTCTTAGGCCCTTGCGTTTTCAAAGAATGAACAAATTGACTAAATTTGTTTAAACATACTCTCTTTGACCATTAAAACTATCTTCCCCAAAAATTTTTCACCCTTATTTCGCCCCTCCGTTCACAGTATTTCACTAACATCATCTTTTTTTAAGAGAAAAATTTTAGGTCATGAATATGTAATCGTAAAAAGAATTTTTTAATTTACAGAATAAGCCACAAAAATAATGAGAGGATGGTTATAAATAGTACTTTTTTAAAAACGTTTAAAATAAATGAAAATTGGGTAAAAAATTGACTAAAATGGTTAAAATTGAAGAAAATTTATCAAAAATCAAGAAAAACTTTTGAGTAATAGATGAAAACTAACCTAAATCATGAAAAAAACTTCGAAAATCAGTAAGAATTAGACAAAAATGTGGGAAAATGACCTAAAATATGACAAAAAACATTAAAAATCATCGAAACTTTGATAAAAATTCGACTATAATGGGTAAAAAGTAAAAAAAAATGATCGAAAATCATGAAAAAATGCCACAAAATGGTTGAAAATCGTTAAAAAGACGAGCTTCAAAACTCTCAGGTAAGACATCCCATTACTTTTTACTTTTCATCCAAACTAATCTGAATTTCTGTAAAAAACTGTGACCAACATAACATTTAAACATTAATTTTTTCTTTTTCAACACAAAATTTACATTTTTAAGTAAAACAGATTACTTATCTAAAACCACACTTCTAAAAATTATTTTCAGAAAAAATCATTGAGATTGGCAAAACTGAAAAAAGTGCTTCACAAAAACTGACGATTTTTCGTGATGGCTGAACGTGACGATTTTCACAGAATAATTCCCAGTCACAAGAGATATTCAAGTCAAAAAGAACACAACTTTAGTTGGAAATTTTATAATTGTGTAACTTTTATACTGAAAAATGATCGAACAAATTCAATTGGGCGAGGGGGGGCCTTAACGTTACTACAAGCCTCAGACTTTCTGAAGCTAGGTGTAATTTTTCCCCTTCAAACATAGCGGTCTACAAATTCATCTGTTCGTATGTAATTTGTGTAGTTGTTACATTGACGGGCAAAGTATTTTAACTTCACGAAACACAAGATTTTACTAAATGAAAATATTTACTCTCTTTGCAAAAGAAAAACCTACACAATTTTAAAGAAGGTAGGTATTCCATTTTACACTCATTATCGGAATATTCGTAATAATGGTACCGATTTCTATTGGTAGGTTTCGATGTAAATTTATGTAGCGTGTAAGTTTCGTTACATGTATTTTATACCATCAAAAGTACTACAACAGCTAATTGCCAATTTCCTATCACGATCCACTTGACTCAGAATTCGTTATATATGTAGCACAATACCCATACTATTAACACGGTGCAGTCAACATCGATTTAATATAGCACTATTTTCCTGGCCGGCCAGCCAGCCAGCCAGCCACCACGTATCTGTATGTGTATGTAAATGTTCACTCAACCCTTCATTTGGTTTCCTCATATATTGCTTTAAACGATAATTATTCCGAGGTATACGATCGAGAATCTCATTTTTCTTTCAAGTTCATTCGATGAACACAAGCAGTTTGTAAATTGTAATTCATTTGGCGAGCAAACTGAATCGTTGAATAAACCTTTTTGTAGTAGGTAGTAAGATTTAACAAGTAAAAGTACCTACGTCATCATATACTATGTAGAATAGACTGTACAGACGAGTTAGTAGTAGCAACATTTGTAATTTAAAATACCAGTATTTATATGTAAAACGATCCATCGTTTTTAGGCTATCAAAAGAACGAGACATATATGTTCGGTTTCTATATTTTGAAGGAAAATTTGAAAAAAAAAATGATACCCACATACCGCGTGTTTTGCATTGACCAATTTTTCCCGTATACCAGTAATAGGTCAATTCATGAGACTTCTATGTATAATGGTTAGCATAACTAAAAAATCGAAGGGGCTAAGATATGCTATTTCCAAAACTTTATTTTCGCACAAATTTGTCACACATTTTAAAAATTTATAGAAAAAAAATTAGTAATGACAAAAATCCGCTGTTTATTCTAAAATATAGTGTATACTCTCGAGTGTGTGTTATATAAAAATCAAGAGTGGGGGTGAAGTGGTTCGTAAAATATGACAAAATAAATATTAAAAAACATGACTAAAAATTTGTAATTTTTTCAGTTTTTTTATGAATTTAAGAAAAAGCTATTCCGAGCATCTCATTGAAAAATTTTAAGATGAAAGAGGGAGCACCTTCAACTCAGAGTAGTTGGGATGGTAACCTTGAAGATTGAAATTATACGCAGAAAAAAAATATCGATTGAAGAAAAAAAATTTGTTTTCATTTTTGTAAAGAAATTGTGAAAAAAATTCTAAATTCGATGGTTAATGTGAGAGAAGAAAACGATTGCGTTACAAAGCAAGGAGTATGAGTGAGAGACTACAGTAAGAAATCAAGATTGTGGATGAAGTGGTTTGCAAACCGTGATGGTATAAGTTGAAAATTTTCAAATTTTTCAGTATTTTGTGGATGATTGTTGAAAAAGCTATGGTAAGTACTCCATGTTTCGAGCAGAAACCTTAAAGGTTTGGGGAAAAAAAATATATTGAATGTTATAAAATGGAAAATCATGGACTTTTAAGGAAAAAATTGATAAATTTCAACCACATTTTTTTCTCCATTGGGAACAATGTTTATGGCTTCTGCTTAGACCAGGGATTGGGGAGTGCACTGCTACTCATTTTAAAAATTTTTAATCGGTACTTCACACTAGCTTTTTCAGAAGTCATCTGCGAAAAACTGAAAAAATTAATAATTTTCAACTAAATTTTTTAATCTGATTATCTGTCATATTGTCAATGAAAACCAGGTTATTACAATCTATCGACCTACAACGAATAATTTTTGGCCATGTCAGATATTTATTTTTATTTTTAAAATTTTTTTCCCACTGAACATTAAAATTGTTTACTCTGCTTCCTACTCACCAAAATTACTTCAATTCGGTCAGCTGGCTCAGTTTGGCAGCAGATTGATATACTCGTATATGAGTGAGGATAACCTTGGGTCAAAATTCAATTTTTGCCCTATTTGGGAGGGGGGTGTTAAGGGGTAAAAAACACAAAAATTATTATTTTATAATTTAATCGATTGAGAATTTGAAGTTGAACAACATATCCAAAAATCAACTCTTTAGGTTCATTATGAAGGGAGATATAAGGATTTTCCCATTTTTGCTCCTTCGCTATCTTCCCACCAATATGAGCTAGGAAGTTGAAATTTGGTATGTACATTTAGTAGGAACCCTAGATTTGCGTTTTGAATGTCCCGACTTTTCAGCTCAATTTTACCCCCTTGCAGTCACAAAAAATGTGGGAGTTTGTCCCTCGCATAACTCTCTTCCTAATACTGCTGGGAGGATGAAATTTCGTATGTACATTCAGTAGAGAGCCCTAGATGGGCGTTGGGGGGGGTCTCGACTTTTCAGCCCCATTTCACCCCCTCACAGCCCCAGATATGTGGTTTTTATGTAGGTTAGCGAAAAATTCTCACAACATCTATTCCATTCTACAACAAAGTTAGTAAATAAATCAATATTGCGCATGCGCGAGATACTAGTATTATCGGTTAATTTGGTTGAATGCTTGGTTGTTGGTTCTCTGTGGTTCCCGTGACACAAATATAGCAGATGACAAAAATAGTTGCAGAAGTAGGTGGTAGTTCAGCTGTACCAGCCCAACGCATGCGCAAGAAAAATACTTATATTTCCTTGGTTGGAGATGTTTAGAGAAAATCTTTACATTGAACGAGCAGTCTATTATAATATAATCTACTTGGTCAAAGGTTCCTTGCATAACTACCCTCCAAATTGTGCTAAGAACTTGAAATTAGGTATATACATTTAGTAGGGACTCTAGATGTGTCTTTTGTGGATTTCGACTTTTCAGTCCCATTTCATCCCTTTATAGCCTCAAATATGTGGTTTTTTTGGTCGTTTTGTCTTATTTTTTGAAATTGTTCCAAGCATAACTCCCCTCCGAAGTGATCTAGGAACCTGAAATTAGGTATGTACAATCAGTAAAGACCCTAGATGTGTATTTTGGAAGTTTTGACTTTTTAGCCCCATTGAACCCTTCCTATCCTCATTGGAGATTAGGAAAGTTTTTTTTTTTCAATTCTCATGATTGTACGAAAATCAGGCTGGATTTTTTTTTTATTTACAATTCTCGTGACTACAATATCTCATGAAAATGAGACTGATTTTTTTCTTCAATTGGTACTTTTTTTATTCGAATAAATGCAATCTTCGGTGTTATCACCGCAACCATTGGGTTGAAGGTGCTCTCTACTTCATTTTAAAATTTCTTTATGAGGCGCTCATATTAGCTTTCTTAAAAGTTATTCACAAAAAACTAAAAAAGTTACTAATTTCTACTTCACCTTCACTTTTGATTTTTATAATACCACACATACTCGAGAATATAGATATTTAACATTATTAATTTTTTTTCTATAAATTATCAAAATGAGTGAAAGTTTTGGGCGAAAATAAAATTCTAAAAATAGCATACCTCGCCGCCTTTCAATTCTTTGGGTATACTAACCATTATGCATATAAATCTCATGAGTTGACCTTTCACTGGTATAACGGAAGAGAGGTTAATACGAAACTCCCGGTATATGCGTACCTAATGTCTGTAGATAAGGTGATTTAAAAACTTAGTCAACTTAAAATATCTACATGTATACTCAAACCATATAAAAACTTTTTCAGGTTCGAGTTATTTCGCATGTAAGTAGGATGTTTTAAATATTCGTAATAAGTAGTAGTAAGTGAACTATCTTGCAAAAAAGAAAAACCACAACGCATTCGTGCAAGAAAATGCGTATGTAGTAGGTAGTTAGGTACTTACCTAAACTAAACTTATCTTTGATTTAAGTACCTATTTTATTTTCAACTTAAACAGAAAAAAAAGTAAAAAGTTATCCATTCAAAAGTGAATTTAGGCCTACCACGAGTGAATTTTATTTCTTAATATTTTCCCTCCCTGGTATTTACCAACCAACGTAAAACTGACGAGAGAAGAATAATTCTACGCTTATTTCTCACGTTGTAAACAGTTCAGAAATACCTACACGCGTAACAGAACCTATCCTAAGACGCGAAATTCTTTATTACGTATTAATTGGCCCGAGCTTTTATTCCAGCCTTTAAGCTATCAAACAATTATTATACAAATAAAAAAAGGAAAACAGAAAAACCAAACAAAGCACTTTTCAAACACAGAACACAGACAATGATATAAAAAGTAAGTACAGTCACAAAGAAGAAATATAAATGTTTGTGAGGCGAAATACGAATCCCTTATTACGATACCTGTAACACACGGCCATCAATGCAAAACAAAGGAAAACACCTTTCACGGCTATTGTTAATATGACCACCATGGCTAGAGTACTTAAGCCCTCTTTTTGACCTCCTGCAAAGATGATCTTTAAATGCGAAAAATTACCCGAAACACACACATTAACAATTACAACAAGCGTGCAAACGCGTTGCGTACGCACACGTTCATGCACCGACAAAAAAAAAAAAATTTATCGCCTTTTATATACCTACGTATACTTACTATAAGAGTAAGTACGTAGTATTTCGTGCGTATACCTGCAAAATATAGCACCTTACTATATACACGTAAAATAACCGAACCGCTTCCTCATCGTTAAACATCGCTCGTGTATGGGTCTCCTTTTTCTTTCTTTATTTCTTTTCTTTTTTTTTTTTTTTTTTTTTTTTTTTTTTTTTTTTTTTTTTTCTTTCCTGAGGACCTAACTCGAGCTACCGAACCAATAATAAAGATATAGCTAACCCTAAAAACATTCATCGTATATTGCGGTGCTTGAGTAAAGGTGTGTAAATGTAAAACCCTCCTTAAAGTAATCGCGATTTTATTGCTGATTAACGGAGGATGATGAGGTTGATGATGATGGTGGTGGTGGCGGTGGTGGTGGTGGTGGTGGTAGTGGTAATGATGATGACGATGAGATAAAATAGTAAGTACTTAAGTTGAAAGAAATTTAATACGTGTGGAAGCGAGCTGGGATTATCAACGTACCACAATGTTTTTCAACTTGCTGCCACTATATAGCTTCACACAAATGTGTACTTTGAGAGTGCTAATATGTTAATTGTTAATATATCTTAACGCAGGCCATATACCTACCTAAACTAATACCGTAATAGTTACACACGTTCGGGTTCGTACATATTTTTAATTAATGTACCTCACCTAAATTTTAAGTGTGCTCGAAAGTTTTTATTAATACCCACCCTGCGCAGGTGTATTTTGATATGTACAGTATGTGTGTTTTTTCAACAGCGAAGAAAAGCCCAATTTATAGTGCGGATTTTTATGCACGTAAAACTTCGAAATATGCATTTACGAGGTTTGAAATATAATAAAAATATACCTACATACGTATCTGGGTGTATTTAATTTAGTCAGAATGTATAAGTATATTTTTTTTAGATCAGAATAACATGATGTAAATTGGCAATTATAGAGTATGCTGTTTATTTTGAGTATTAAAATTTAAAATTATGACGAATGAAGTATTATTAATTATAATTTATAACAAGTTAAGATGAGATGCTAAGTGAACTAAAGTTGGAAAATATAAAAAATAACTTAATAAGATTCTTAATTTTTTCCCTAAAATTTCTTTTTATCTAGTCCACTCAGTAATTATAATATTTCGATGAAGCTTGGTTTATAGTTTAAAAAATAATTAAAATAAGAAATTTTGGCCGAAATCTTCAAAATATACTGAAATATTGAAAATAGGGCAAAATGAACAAAATGTTTATCTCACGAGGGAACGGTTTAAAGTGTCTATCGCAGTACCTTAAGCGTTTATATATACATTATGGTTTTTTTTGACCTGCAAGGGGCTAGTTTCCGCGTAGTAGTGTTGGCAACATTGAAAAAAACATGATACTGTAGAAACTTTAATATTTTATATTTTTAAGAAGTAGTATAAGGGCTTGATAGGAACCGATGAAATGAGTAAAAAATGTTCATATGAACAAGTTGTCTAACTCAAAATTTGAAGGGGCAGTAACTCAAGTAACAAAAATTTGTAGACGTATTTTTTGTAATTAAGAATTCTTGAGTAACTCTTCAAAGCAAGCGGAAAATGGCATTTAGAAAAATTGCCTATCTTTAAAATTGAAGGGGCTCAGTGTATGAAAGTTTCACAAACTCTAACTGATGAATTTTATTCGAGTCTTTCGAAATCAAAATTGATATATTTTATTTTTACTTCCAACAACACTGAATAAGAAGAAAAATATAATCCACATTCCATGCTAGTCCCTTTGATTTTGAAGATAGGCAATTTTTGTAAATAACTATTATTGTTCACCTTGAAGAGTGGTGTAAGAATCATTAATTACAAAAAACATTTCTACAAATTTTTGATTTTTCTAAATCACTGACCCTTCAAATTTTGAGTCAGGCATCTTGTTCATATGACCTTTTTTTACTCATTTCATCGGTCTCTACTCAACCCACATACAATTTTTTTTTTTTTAATATAAAATAATAAAATTACGATAGTATCGCTTTTCCAATGTTGGCAACAATGCCCAGCAAAAACCATAGACCATTTAAAATTAACATAGATCACGCTAACCTATTCAAAGTAAAGTAATAAGTGGCTCCAACATCTCTAAGGAACGGAGTTATAAAGAATCGTGTGATTGGCTAAAATTCTACACCAATCATTCCCTCTGACTCCAATTTGAGCCAATCAAATGATTTGTTTACAACTCCGTTCCTCAGAAAATTGTACAAATGTTGGAGCAGGATTTTTATCACCATGCGGGGTCTACCTTATTTCTATATGGTTTAAGAAAAACTAACGCCATGCTGGTCAAAAAAAGAATACGTTACGTATGCAAGCGCCTAGAGTGCCACAGGATGGGCAACCATCTGTACAGATTTGCGATAGGCACTTCACATCATTCCCTCGTCAGCCTAAAAATACGTGTTTTGCATTTTTGACCAAAATATCAGACTCGAAATGTTATAAGTACATAAAAATCAGCACTCTACATACTGGATTGTACTACCAAAGATGAGATTTAAAGCGAATATCTCAATCAGCGGGGATTTGAAAAAGTGAAGTACCTACTATTTGTTTCCCTACTTCTATATTGGTTGTTGTTATACCCAATGTTATGTCTTAGTTCGTCAGTCTAGCACTGAAGTAGTTCAACGTTCGATTTTTTACACCAATAAATGATTGCAACGGTAAAACTTTCGTGAAATGAAACGATCTCAACGGAACTGATACGAAATCGAAGTATTGACTACCCCTATTATTTGTGGTTGAGTTATTTACAGATATTTTTTAGAAGTACCTAGTAGTATGAAAAAATATTACTGGTACTTTGCCTAGAAAAACGGGAATTCAGTAATACCAATCAAATCTGTGTAGATACATTTGTCCATCTTTTTATACGAAGGAGGCTCATAATTTCAAAACAAGATAATCATTCATGTCAGTGTTGTAAAAACACACGCAAAAAACAGAAGATTTGGAAAGTTCTAAAGAACGGAAACGACAATTTTTTTTTTGAAAAATCAAAAATTAAGGTTTCAGTTTTATACATTTCTCACCTTATTTTTTGCACAATTTTTTTCTATAACAAAAAAGACAGAACCAGAACCAATCCATGAAAATCAAAGAAAAAAAAAGAAACGGAAACAAAATGTTTAGTATGATACTATAAGAATAAGAATGGAAGCAATCCATAAAATCTTGTTGTTTTTGCAACACTGATTCATGTACACCATCTCCATTTAGAAGCGTGTTTTTTCACAGATTTTTCCACATCAAGTTATGACGTCATTAAAATAGGATCGACTAAGTAAGATCAGATTTCCAGTGATTTTTAATGATATTTATTAAGGACATTTTTCAAAAGAACAGTAACATCAAGTTCAGCTTCAAGGCATTAATCGAAGAGCAAAGACCTATAGGTATTTTTTCATAAGGTTTCGGCTTCAATTCTAGAGTTGAATGTTACATTTTTTGAGGCTCTGATTCCTGTTGTTTTGATGACATGTTTTTTCATTTAGTTTCATTACCTTAGTCTCATGAATAAAATTGATGTTATGAAATGAATGATTACAAATCAATAAATCATGATGGCAAATAGTTACTATTTCTTTATTCTTTATTAAATGGTAAAAAATATACGTTTCTTGATTTTAGAAAAAAGTGAAAAGAGATACTCGCACTATTTTCAGATTTTCACTTCACTTCATCGCCATTTTCTCCTCTTTTTATTTCAATGTTTCACTTTACAGAGTGAATAATACATGCAGCATCAAGAAAAAAATAACGAAATTTTTCTGTCATTCGATACGTTTCATCATGAAAACGTTGCTATAACGCTACTATTTTGTTACCTAAGAATAAAGTTCCTGTTACTGTTCTGTTAAGACTAACAACATGAGGAAGGCTAATAGAAATTTGAATAAAGATGAAGGTATCCGTATGATTCGGAATAAGGACATTTTCGCAGTAGTGACGTCATAACTTACTTTGAAAATTATGTATACAAAGACAGTGTTGATTTTATAGTAAGTTCAAAGATCGATTTCGGTTTTAGAGTATCGCGAGCTCCTCAAGATGATACATATTTTTTGTTATCGTTGAAAAATTCCTCATAGTTTTGATATACAATGATGAAAAAAGGTATGTGATGAGAGGGAGGGGGGCAGTGCGCGGTATATATTAATTTTGAAACACCGACTATTGATAATTTAATGCCATTTCACGAAAGTTAAATGATACTAATCATTAATTCAAAGATAATAATTGTAAATTTGTCATTCACACATTAGAAAAACTATACCCTCTTTTTCCCATTTTAATCTTCCATAGATTCTACACAGCACTGCTTCAGAGAGTACGATGTAGCCTTTTCGCCATCTCATTTAACCCTCTCTTTTTACTAATCTCATCATGACTGTGAATTCAAAATTTCCTGAAGAGAGGACTTCAGCAACGCACCATATTATCTGAAGTCTTGGAGAATTCCATTGATCCAATAAAATACGCAACTGTAGAATCTTTAATTTTAAAGATGTTGGATTTTGAAATTTTACGTTTGAAACGCTAATGCTGTCATGAATTTGTATAACTCCTCAAATTAACGAAGGTCACCTACCTAAATGATGGCACTTCTTAATAAAAGAAACAAGAAGAAGAAAATCCTAAACCAGTCATCGGGGATTCATTATTTTCTTTATTTATCCAGCGACGACGTACACGTAAGGATTCCACCAAATGTAGCAGTGCTAGGAAGTTTTATAGGCACAAAGGGATTCTGCTTGCTTCTGACACTGTTACAGACAGCCTAGGTACTACGGTACACTTACAATCATACGTATTCGTATCCTGGATAATGAAAAGAGTCTGCGAGAAAACTAGGTATAGGTACCAATACGAGGTGGTAGGGCGGCCAGGGGGCGGAACCCCCTAGTATTACTCATATATACGTAGGAAGACAACATATCGATAGATAATACTATTATACTGCTATTAAAAATACTTTATAAGTAAGTATAAGTTATAACTAATTAGCTACGTAAGTACGAGTAATTAATATTGCGTAAATGTGAAGAAATCACGTATACAAGACGTACAGCTATATCATAAAATAATATGTGCGTAATAGTATTAACAGGAATGAAAAATTAAAAAGAAGTGCACTTCTTACCGTATGGTGTTTCTTTTCTTTTCATTTGAGATTCGAGAGAATTCTGCTTAGCCTTTTCAGTTTCATTTGAAGAAACTGTAGTCGATTGGCTGGCCGTAGGCAACGGCGGAGTTGTTGGCAGCACCTCTAGTTTAATTGAGCAATCTAGGCCAGTCCAACCGTCCTCGCAGTGACACATGTTCAAATTTGAGCACACCTAGAACCGAGAAAAAGCATAATTAATTGGTTATTTTTATTCGGAAACCGTACAAAAAAGGACAAAGCGAAAAGAGTACTGACCCCGTGGTTGGAACAATCCAACGTTTTATGATTACTAGGACACTTTGTGCTGCTGTAGAAGTGAGGTTCACTACTAGTACACGTTTGATTTATACAAATCTAAAATGAAAACATCAAAAATATGATGAGCTTAGAATTTTTATCCGAAGGATTTTTTTAAAGCGTAATAAACACAGACGAATATATTCGTATTACCAAATTCTTGCCACAAGGTGTTCCATCGCGAACCAATCCTTTAACCGTTGTTACATTTCTATTTCGAGTCGATCTGAAAATAAAGATGTAAATTAACGTAGATAGGAAGGTAACTTACACACGCACATTAATTCCGTAGATAGTTAGTATTCGTATCATTGGCGGGTAAACTCACTTGCACTCGTATTCGAAACCTTTGATAGATATTATTGTCCTAGTATATTCGTGTCCTAAATGCGACTCAGGATACTGACTTCCATTGGCGCATTGTAACGATCCACATAAAACATTCCTGTCAAATAAAGCTCCAGCATTAATGATATAAAATAATTCCGCGTGAATTCCACCACAAACACCTACTGTGGCTCGCACTGGATATAATTCCCACGTCCGTCCATTCCACAATTTCCACTTATCGAACCTTTCAAATTAAACTGATCGTAGCATTTTTTATCGGCTGATATTCCACCTGAAACAAAACAAAACAGAACAAAATAAAATGCATATCGTGAAACGACCAATAACTAGAAAATATTTATTCACTTTAATCATATCTACTCGCGAATGATTAGGTGCTTAGCTACCTACCTTTGCCCCAAACGTATTCGCATTGCTGGGTGAGCGTTGGACAAAATCCGTTGTAACAACGTGCATTCTTTTTCTCACACTCTTCACCATTCTTTTTATGAGAATCTACTGGACATTCTCCGTTATTACCGGAACAATATTCTGGTAAATCACATTCGTTGCTAGCTTGTCTACATAAAGTTCCGCGAGGTAAAAACTGAAAATGGTCGGGTAATACAGGATATAGGTACGTTAAAATTCGTCTACACGTACGAGTATTTTCACGCTTTATTCAATTTTCTCGATGTACGAGTATTATTATAATGATAGCACGTACCTTGCAATTGGAACAACATTTATGAGCAGCGGAACACTCGGATTCCTTTTTTAATTTACAGGTTATATGATCACAGCATGGGTCAACTTCTTCGCAATTTTCTAAACTTCCGCAATCACAGTCTTCGTTTTCTTCTATTATTTTATTTCCGCAGTGTTGATGAGGACTGGTGACCTGAAATTTAAAGAATTATTTGTTACATGCTCATTGCTCACCTGCCGTGTATATGTGTAAACACTAATGAAAGGTTAATTATTTTAGATATTTACTATATATTTATTATAAACTGCTGGGTATAAAAATTTCATGGTAAGTATGCATTGGGAGTAAATTGAATTTTATAAAAAATATTAGATGAATAGAGCTGGCGTGAAAAATTATGCTCGGACCTACCATATATTATAAAAATATTACGGAGTCACTTTTTCAACCACTGTGGCAATGTGTCCCTGTTAACTATAAGTTTCTTCGGGGGAGTTGCAAATCTGCACAATTTTGATTGTGCAGTTCATGATTGGTTCGCAAATGAAAATAATGAACTTGCATCTTATCTTCGACTAATCTGGAACTGCACAATCGAAACTGTGTAGTTCACGATTGGTTCATAAATGAAAACACATTATCTTCAACCAATCTGGAACTATACAATCAAAACAATGAAGATTGTGCAGCTCCCCTCGAACAAACCTTATCTAACTACGTACCTATTTGAAAGAAATATCAGTGTTGTTACGTAGTGCGCGTTAATATCTGTCATTCCCCTGTGATTTCAGCATAAAAATGTAGGTTGGTAACACGTAAAATGTAATCTAATACATGTGAAAGATAATAACAACCACGAGTGCTGCAAAATTGAAATTTATTTCTTGCCTCCAATCAGTTTCATTTCAAGTTTTTGAAATAATTAAAAAAGAAACGTGTTTTAAGTGTACAGTGTACTTCGTAGTTAATCAGTGCGTACCTTATGTATACCGACTTCTATGGATATTCACATTGCACAAATTTCCAATTTCAGAACTACCATCGTAAATTTTTTTGACGCTAAAATCTCTGGCGAATGTCAGATATTGATGTGCCCCTGGTACAATACAAATAACGGAAACAAAAACATAACCGTATAACCGAAAAAGATATGTTTTTATTTGAGGATGTTTATTGATATGTTTTATCGAGATCTTTATCGATCGATACCGGATTGAAGAGATTCACAAGTATCATGATTGGAGCATGATAATTGTTCTTTTTCTTTCCCCAGAAGTAGAGATCTATTTTGTGTCATAATGACATTATTACTCTTGAAGAAGAGAACATCATTGCCCCAAAAAAAAGGCCGCACCAACGTAAGTATCATGATCCGTATCGGATAATCCAACTACTTTTCAAATGTTTACACAATTCGGATCAACACGAATCACAAACATCCTCAGGTACGGAAGAGCAACGAAGAACAGAGAACCAAAAACTTCAAATCCTAAATAACAGTGATGCGAACAGAATTCTGAACTACAGGAAGCGGAATCCGAGGAATTTAATCATTTTAGAGGAAGGAATAGGAATTTAGGAATCTCTTATAAAAATTTGGAATCAGAACCTAAAATTTCAAGATTTGTGGAATTTTATGGAAGTAGGAATTTCAAAAAAATAAGAAAAATTTATTGAATTACAGGTTCCATTCCAACTACATATCTAATGAGATATCGCATAGTTAAGTCACGATGTCTACTAATATCTCATGAATCCTGTACTGCTGTGATGGATCTATTTTCATTTAATTAAGTTACAAATTACCAGTGATCTTTTGTTACTTGACAATCAAAGTTTTCACTACCTATATCCAAAATGACGAAGCAAAGACTTGAACGGAATGCAATACTTCACAATTTTTTCATATGCTTGATGTTACAATGGAGTTATTCTGCTATTTAGTACTAGTATTATGAAAAAAGAATTAAAGAAAGGAAGAATTATATGATGATTGTGTTTTGTATGTCTGTATGCCAGTATGTCAGTTTATCATAAGAAGTTTGATAAGATTTGGGGTTTTAAAGTTTGGAACTTGCTTCAAGTTTCAGTGATTTCACTGCTTTTTTAGAGAACAAAGTTTCAAAAATAAATACAAAATTCAAAATAGAGATTACATGTTTGTAGAGTTTACATATATCACATCTGATGAAAGAGAATAAAAGACTTCAAATAGCCTATATTGCTCAAATTTTTGAAATTTTACAGATTTGGAAGGAATTTTAGAAGTGAACAAGGAAGTAAAATATTTTAAAATTCGGAAGAGGAAGGAAAGAATTTGATTCAATTCCACGATAAATTTCCAGAAGTAAAAGGAAGCCTCAAAAAAGTAAATATTGGTTTAGTTGGGTCAAGTTAGGTTCGATCCTTCTAAATTGAAAGATGAGAGGTTGAAATTTGCAATGTGGATTTAAGTAAGCTCCTGAATGTGCTTTTTGGTGGTTTCAATTTTTCAGCATCAATGAGCGTCGTTTACAACTCAGCAGAAATGCTTTTCTAGAGCAGTTTTGCCATTTCTTCCAGTTAGTTCCACGCATAATTCTCTAAAAAAGTTGAGAAGCTAAGGTCGTACATGTGCCTTTCGAAGGATTAAATTCCTCATAGACTCAGACTCTTTATACAATCTCTTGTAAGTTTTTGAGTAGTAGATTCTTAGATGATTTTGGCTGATTTTCAAGTTAGTTCTTTTGTTAACTACTCTTTACATTCAGCTAGGGAGTTGAATCAACTCCTAACATTACAACTCATAAACAAATCACACATAAAATCACAACTTTTTCTGTTTTCAATAAATAACTGTAAAGTTGTTCAATTTTTTTTTTTTTTTTTTTAAGAAATATTGATATGGTGGTAGCTTGGAAAAAAATTTTTTATAGTTTGACCTAAAAAATGTCACATTGAAATTTGAACTTCGAAAGTATTTTGATATTCAACTTTGCCGTTATAGAACTAAACTTTGAAAATTATCAAGTTTCCTCATATATTTGCTAAAATTCGGTTTTCGCATTCTATAAATAAATTCTAAACAAAATACCGAAAATTAAAAAAAATTTTTGTACAGGTATTTTTTTTTTTTTTTTTTTTTTTTAAGCAGCGACTTCCTTACAAAAAAAAACCGAAAATTAAAAAAAAATTTTTTTCAGGGTTTTTTTTTTTTTTTTTTTTTTTTTGAAGCAGCGACTTCCTTACAAAAACTCGTATTATATTAACATTCAAAAACCTCTGAAAAGTTGTAGCTCGAGTTTTCAGCCGCAAAAATACCAAATTTACGTCGCGGAAAGAATTTATTTACAAAATTTTTGTTTGGCAAACATTTCTTTCATTTTATTTTACTTCGTCGTACAATTTTCAAAGTGGATTTCCTCCAACAAATGTCAAAGGATAAGATGCACTTGTAAGCTATGACGTCATTGTGGAACGTCCTTGGTAATTATTATACTGGCGCAGAAATACCGCAATGATTTTATTTCACGGTTAAAACTGCACTCTATTTTTTATTTAATCGTTTCGTATTGAATAGCTTTTGAGAGCTGAAATTTTAAACGTTTGCGATAACTTTTTGCAAAGACAATGAAGGATAAAATTTTTACCAATTCAAGGTAGCCTATTGGGCGAATACGAATTGTTGAAATTATGAAAACAAAGAACGTACAACGTTTAAATTTGAAGGGAGAATTTTTAAATTGCATTTCACTTGAAAAAAAAAAGAAAGTAGGATTGCTTATACTATCGAAATATTCTAATCATTGAATTAAAAAAAATTAAAGCAATATTAGTAGTAAATTACCTCATTAGGCTTATTAAGTAAACACATGCTTCTGCTATCTCTAAATCCGGCGATGTAATCGTCTAAACTACACTCGCTAAATTTATATGGATGAATATTGTCTTGACCGACGATACTTTGTTTCATTATGCATCCGTGCCAGTCTTGACAATAACACGATTTTCCTGTGAAAGTAAAAAAAAAATTGAATTAAAAGTTGTAAATAATAAAGTAAATTTCTAATTAAAAAAAAATAATAATAATAAAAATAGGCAAAATATCAAAAAAAAAGCTTATAAAAACAGGACAGTTCAAGTATAATATTAAATCTCATCAAATTGACCTAAAATTCATTTCTATTTTTTTAACCGGTATTATTAAGCATATTACGGAAAAAAATTTCACAGAAAGGAACAAAAAGAGGGAGATTTTTGGAAAAATGAAAATGAGAAAAGAAGGTAAAAAATGAAATAAAATCAAGCTAACGACGATTCTCATCACGTATTCTCGAATAGAAAAGTTAAGCAACGAAATAAAAAAAAATGAAGAGAAAAAAGTCTGTATTAGTCGCGAAGGATGCAAATCTACTCAATATACCACTTACTTCCATCATCATGACCCATTCCAACATTATGCCCAATCATGTGCGCCATTGTAGCAGCCGTGATGTGAGGTTCATATGCATTTAAATCAACAATAATAGCTAATGATTTTGCGGTGCACACTGATTCGGGTACAGCGATACCAGCTTCATTATGGACAAAACGTTCCCCTCTTTAAAAATATACGAAAAATGTGAATTTTCAGGGGAGAAAGAAAGAACAAAAAAGAAAAAAAAAAATACACGACAAAGCCAAGTTTTGCAATTGTATAGGTAGTCATAGGTAGGTAGGTATGTGTACACAACTTATGATTTATTATTTTCAAAATGAATATATTCTAGGCTACGCATATACGACCATATTTTTCATCTACCTAGCTAGTAGCTAGAGCTACCTATCTAGCTAGGGCGACGAGGCGCGAGTACAAAAATTAAAGTCGTACTTTATTAGGTTATTCGTTTGAATTCATACGGTTACATTCTGTTACCTACATCGCTATTGAAATTTATAACATACAAATGAGTGCATAATTTACGTCATTTTGTAAAACAAAACATCGGGCCAGATTCAACGTACGGTAGGTATTTTTGCATTAATTAGTCGAAAGAACCGACCATACCTAAAATGTTAGATAGGTAAGTAGAGGTACTGAGAAAACGAGAACTATAAATGCAAAAAACAACACCTTGTGTAAACTACAACATTACAATTTGCTATGCAATTTGAATATAAAACCTTTTTCTCCGAGTAGCTAATGGAAAAAAGAAAAATTCTGCCCGCAAATTGCGCAAAAGCACCACATACACTTTTGTGCTATCGAAGAGTGAACAACAAGCTAATAAGCGCGTGCTAAGTACTTCGTTTTAAATTCCGCTTCCGGATTATTTTAATGAGTTAGTAAATAGGTAATTCGAACACTCTGTAGTTGTAGTTGTTTCGCAATTCTTTCTTTTCTCGTCTTTTTTTTTTTTTTTTTTAAATTTCAATGAAATATATTTAATAATATAAGAAAAAAATGTACATGTAATTAGAAGAAAACTACCGCGATTATTTCAAAATAATGTTGATTTTCATTCGAATAAGCATTGATACCTACAGAACTTTTATTGTTGAACTCAGGTCTGTAGCCAGTACCGAAGGGAGTCTTGGACGAATGATTTAACAAGGTTTATGACTGTTTAGAAAGCAAACTCAGTTACTGCGAATCTGAATTTATTTTATTCGAGTTCAAGTAGCAAAGTAAATTTTGCAATCTTATCTTACTGGGAAATTTCATTGGAGGCCTTCGTGAAAAAGTAATCTGGTGTCAGACCTGGTTTTCTAACTTATTACTTTTGTACTAATAATTATTAATCTAATGGTAATAAATTATATGTAAATATTAATTTAAAAAAAATATATATATATATCAGAGAAACTTACGTAATTAATTGAGCGGTATCTCTATCTACAGTAAAAAGTTGACGTGAAGCATATTCGTTAAAATTGAGCAATGACCGGCTAATTTCGGCATTTTTATCAATTGAAATTTGATTAGCACCTTGCCAAGTTTCTATGTAAACTACTGATACTCTAGTATTTATTGTCCGAAAATACTGAAATTAAAATATCATTCGAATTATTCGCGAGATTTAAAATAATGTGATGAACAAAATCCGTTTTGGGATCCTAGAAGACCATTACAACCATTTTTGGAATTATCAGATATTTATTCTGAATTTTTATCTTTTTAGTCGAATCTAAAAATTATTAGCACAACTCGATACCGACCAAAATCGATCAAATTTGGGAAATAGGCTTAGATAGGTAGTGGAATTGATATTCTGGAGTGGGGCTGATCTCGGGTCAAAATTAAGTTATACCCAAATTTGGTGGAGAGGGTGTCGAGGGGCTAAAACAGTAAAATTGTTTCCTTTTTAAGTCAATGGATGTACAAACTTTTTATCCAAAAATGTTGGTGACGTCTGGTTTGCCCCAAAGCACAGCGTAGATGGTGCAGCATTTTCAGTAAAAAATTGAAAATAAAGGTTGGGTGGTTCATGAGTAAGAATAAACAATAGTTACGCAAAAAAAATATCAAATTTTTGTTTTTAAATTCCGAAGAAGAATTCATAGGTATCCCATTAGAAACTTTATTTTGAAGTAATAAGAGACCTTCCACCACGTGGCATGATTATATTCTCTCCAAATTGCTTTGAAATTAAAAAAAAAATACCAATATGAAATTTTGTACCATTTTTCAGAAAAAGCTTTTCTGCGAGAAAATTTTTTTGCAAAGAAAGTAATTTTGAGGAAAAATTTACTCAGTTTTGTGTGTTTTTTCTGAATTAGTTCAATCTTTCGGTAAAAACAACTTTTTGGTGAAATTCATGTTTTTATAAAAAGTTTATTTGAAAAAGCAAAAATATTGTAACGTGAAATTTTTCCCAAAAATTTCTAACCAGCTTTGAGAAAATATAATCATTCCAAAAAATTGGATAGTCTCTTATTACTTCAAGAAAAATTTTCCAAATAGACACTTATATGTAGAGGCATTTTCAAAAGTTGAAAGCAAAAATTTGAAATTATCTAGTAAAATTTTAGTTTTTTTTTTCAATTTTATTCAAGATATTTTACGAACCTTTAAAGATTCATTTTTAGTTTGTTTACTGGAAATAATACACCATGCAGGGTATTCTACCTTGATGGCACCTCCTTCATAACAGGAGTAGAGCAACACAGAACTCATGCAGCATGAGTTACATATTCAAAACATTGCAGGGACTGTGCTATAGGCATTTGAACTTTTTATTTTCAAAAAATTTAGAGCAATTTTCAAAAAATTCCAATTTAAAAACTAAAAATGGTAGAAATGTCCAGTTTATGCCAAAATGTGACAAATACTGTAGCATTTTTTGTAAAAAAAAATCAGGGCATAAATAATAATGTTCGTGAAATATGATGAATTAAATGGAAAAATGTTCAAATATTTTGAAAATTTTCGTTCATAAATTTTTGAAAAATTCTTCTAAGTACCCAATCAAAAAATTATCCTTGAAGTAACAAGGTACCCTCTACCAGTTGGCATAGTTAAATTTCCTCTACTCGTTTAAATATTCTGGGAAAAATTGTTTTGTTAAACATTTTTCTTTTTTTCAAAAGAAAAATTCGATGAAAAATTAATTTTGACAAAAAAAGAATCTCTTTATTAAAATATTATTAGAGGTTTTTTGTTGAAATTTCTATTTCCATGGAAATTTTTTTTCTGAAAAAGGGGAAAAATAGTAAACAAGCAAATTTTCCCCAGAATATCTAAATTGGTCGAGGAAAATTTAATTATGTGGGAGTACCCTGTTACTTCAATAAAATGAACAAAAATGTAGAAAATTTTCAAACATTTCTTTACATTTAATTGGTCATACATCACGAATCACATCACCTACGCCCCTGATTTTTTTTACCAGAATCTACATTTTTTATTTGCCTCATTTTGGCGTAAATTAAACATCTCTACCATTTTCAGTTTTTAAACAGGATTTTTTTTAAAATTGCTCTAAATTTTTTGAAAATAAAAAATTCAAAGGCCTGTAACTTGGCCCCTTGAATGTTTTGGATAGGCAGGCCATTGGAAATTTTTAAAAAAGACTTTAGATTTCTGGGAAAATATTTCACATCGGTGTATCATTGCCCCTACAATGCTTAGGATAGGCAAAACATTATACATATGTTCAGCCTAAGTTGTTCTATTTGTGGTATGAAGGAGGTACTATCTAAACGAAACATCCTGTATGTTCTGAGAAATGGCTCCTTTAAATGGCAGTAAGATAAAAATTCTAAACAATTGAGGGAAATATTTCAACTTGAATTGCACCATTTAAAAAAAATGTATTTCTTTACAATTCTTCACATAAACCTTCTTTTTATCAAGTGCATTCTCAATAAAATTGACCAGGTAGATATATTTACCTTGATCCATTTAAGATTGGTTTTTGCCATGATCCTCAACAACTATCGACACATATAAAAATACCTACAATATTATAGATTCCAAAAAGTTCTGAAAAATGAGAAATTGCTTTTTGATGGTTTAAAATATTTCATTACCATAAGATTTCAGCCGTACGCAACCGTACTGCTTCTATTAGAGCGAAAGAGTCAATTTTGTAAAAAATATTTTCAAAAAAACAATCTCATTCAATTTTACAGACCAAAATTTTAAAAACATGAAAAACATTTTTCTTTTAGATTGTCACTGAAAATTCAGTTATGGGGGTGGAAGAGTGAGGGGGAGGGGAAGAGTGTTTCTAAAATATTTTTCTCAAGTAGAATCAATAAATGTCTATAATTCCTTTTGCTGAAAACAATTTTAAAAATTTTCCAACTTTAAGTGGAAAAAATTAAGTTGAAAGGCTAAAATTTTCACCACACCATCATAATGATTTGATAATTATTAATTTTTTTTCCTCTTAATTTTGACTAATTCCATAAAATTCCAAACCATCAAGATTTCACAAAAAGAACTAGATTTTAGAAAATCGAAGTAAAAACAAGAAACATATTATTTTTAGTTTAAATTACAAGCGCATTCATGGTAAAAATTCGTTTTCAGAAAAAAAAAAAAGAAGAAAAAAATCCGCACAATAATTCAAAAAACATGAAAATATCCATGTTTTACGGCCTTTTTAGTTCACGGAACTGGGATAAAATGCGAACGTAACACATTTTACAGAACGTTAGGAGTTCTACACGACAGGTTATTAAAAAAGAAATAACGTTCAATACCGAATAACTTCGCCCCCTTCAAATCTCAGAATCGGCAAACCAATTTACACTCGTGTAGTTTAGGTTGATATATCAGTAGATAGAAGGAGGTAAAGAGCAGTGTCCGAAACACACGGTCGGTGTATGAAAACCTACGCTCGCTACTCGGTGTTTATAACCAACACCTCAAAAATATGTTCCCTCGGTTTATAAAAATCAACTTGAAAATACCGTTGCAAAGGGATGAAAAGTAATTTATCGATAAATCGGCCAGATAAATGTTTCATAACCGAATTTTTGAGTATATATTTACCGCCTATTATACGCGTACAAGGGTATGGGAAATTTGAATTTTATGGCATTATAATTGACTAAATGGTAATAACCGGTAATATTTAGCCTATTTATCGAATAAACGGTTGTAAAATTGTAGCTAAATGTAATATAAGAATAGAAAATGTTCCATAAATTATATTTAAATTAGCGTCGATGACTTACTAGATCAACAACGTTTGCTATCTGCAATGCATCTTGTATCACAATAGCTCTTGTGCTACCGTTACGACGATCGAACTGTAAAAATACATATTAATTGTACGAGATAATAAACTCGGAGTAATTACATGAACTAGGTATTAGGTAGATAGGTAAAGGTATATATAATTATTTATTATGATGTAAAGAAAAAGAAGAGGAGAAAAATACAGTATCTATTTTCTATAGGTGAAGTCCTGACACGTGGGCCAAACGATATAAAATCTAACTCGATTAATCGATATTTAATTGTCAATGACATGATTGTGAACCTTTCAGAAATATGAAAGGTATTAGAATTCAACCTCAAAGAGTTGTTTACAACGTTAAAACTCATATACTGCAAGCTATCGACACCATGGTCGACTCGTAACCATAGCAACTGCTTTCCTGCCTCCGTAACTACCGATTTCAGCGATGCATAAGTGTATTTTTTCCATCTCGTTTTCTTTCTTTCTTTTTCTTTTTTTTCTTTCTTTTTTTTTATATATATATTTTATTTATTTTTTCCATCTGCATATACGGTATATATAGATACCAGATAGGTAGCTCGGTACATGGCGTACCTTGTTACCTATACCTAAACGTTGGTAGGTAGGTAGGTAGGTAAGTTGTTAGGTAGATACTTTTATACGTAGACATGCAGAGTACACATATAAATAGGTACTTAATAGCTTCATTAGTATGCTATTATGATATAATCTAGTTCGATCATGTTGTGAATATCTTACCATTGCTCTGTCGACAATGAGCGCCGTTTCTATGTACTTTGTAGCTTCTCTGACGTCTCTTTTAGTACGATTTAAACTGAAATATGAACTTCCAGCACGTTTCGGCTTTCGAACATGACCACCTGTCACTCTCCATTCTGAACTACCTGTGTTAGCACAACCAATATTGAACTTGGCTTGAGATTCGAATATCACATGAGGATGTTTCTGAAAACATATAAAAACAAACATTCGTATGCGCATATATTACAAAGTTGAAAATAATGAAGAAATTTTGCAACGTCATTGTCGTTCGGAATTTACATTTTTTTTCCTTCAGACTCGAGAACGACAAACGTTTTAAAATATTATTCCGAAAATATTCGCGTGGTATTAAAAAAATATACCCATAAATAAGTTAGTCTACAGTGTCAGGTGGGGGGAGGTTGTTAAGACCTAAAAGTGTAAAAGGGTACCCAGGGCAGTGGAGTATTCAGGAATAGCTCAAAGGAGGCAGTTTCCACTTTTTCTGTGTACTATTTTTTGAGTCTAAATTTATAATAATGGATTTTTGAAAAAAATGAGCGTTTTTAACGATCAAAAAGTACTTTTTTGGAAGTTTCAAGAAAAAAAAATGCAACGCTTTTCCAGGTTATGCGAGGAACAAATTCAAAATTTGAAAAAACCGACCAAAAAACCTTTTTTTTGGGAGGGGCCTGTGAGTGGGTCGATACCCCCAAAGTCATATCTAGGGCCTTTATCAAGTTTACATACTGAATTTTGACTTCCTAGCACAATTTAGAAGGGAGATAGCGGAGAAACAGCCCTTCTTCAAGGTCAAAAAAAGAAAAAAACACTCATATCTCCTCTCTTAATTGATCTAGGAAGCTGATTTTTGGATATGTTATGTAACTTTGAATTTTTCTAACTATTGGCTCAAAAAAGAACATTTTTTTAGATTTTAGCCCCTCAGTATCTTTTCCTCTGAATTTGGTCCCAACTGAGTTTTGACCCAAGGTCATCTCCACAACAAAATATCGAATCCGCCGCCAATCGAAGCCAATTTCCCAAATTTGATCGATTTTAGTCAGTATTGAGCTGAATAAATAATTTTTTAATTGGTCGTCTGGGACTTTAAAACGACTTGAACATTAAAATTTTTACAAGCATTAGAAATATTAATTCGTATTTATCTTGTTGAGATTTTATTAATTCAATTTTTTATTAAGTGTTTACAACTAAGGTAATTTGCTAATAGTTGATAACTTGACAGTAGTTGATAATATTATCTTTAGAGCTGATTTGTGAGACAATCATGAGATTAATCAAAAACATCAATGGTATTGTGGATAGTCCATTCAATTTAGAGTAGAACAGGTGGGAGGTAAATAACACAGGGGATGGATGAGGTATAATATATAATTTTTTCAGAATTTTTTGATCATTAAATGCGACGCAGTTAACAAAAATGTAAAAAAATTTCCTCCAACTTGTCAACTACTAACAAGTTATCCTCGAAAATTTCATATTTTTGGGCTAATTGTAAGCACTACAACAGCTGCTCTATGCGATTATTTTGAATTTCTGTGGTTAATTTTTAACCATAATTTAAAATTACCTTTGTTTATTATTGTTTATTTGGAGTGTAAAACGTCGAAATTTTGATTTTTATCACTGATGCTTTCTAAAATTAAAATATTTCAGCAAATATTTACTGTTTCAATGGTTTCTTGAAACAATTAAATTTTATTTTTTTTGTACTAGTTTGCTTCTTAAAATGATGGAATTTTAGTTTTACTACTTTATTTCTTCTTTTGCATAGATTTAAAATTATCCAAGTTTGGCCAGATAATTGTGAATATGGTTAGAGTAATTATAAATACTTTATAATTAGGATTAGATTCATGCAAAATTGTTTTCTAATGCATGAATTGATAGCTTAAATTATGTACTTTCAAGTGATATACTTGACTTTTCAAGAAAAAAATGGATTTTAAATCTTCTTAACCATGGCATGGCGTCCATGTAAGCAATGTAAGCAATGCTTACACTTATGAAATCCGGAAAAAATTACTGCTAATATTTACAAATTCAAAAATGTAAAAAAGATTGTAAGAGGAGATAAAATTCGGAAAAAATACAAAACTGCTGTTGATATTTATAAATTCAAATTGCAAAACAAAACTGTAAGAGGCTACGAATATAATTATAATTCGTCTGTTCATTCTATTCATGTAGTAAGCAATACACGTCTTGCTTACAACGTGGGATCACGAGCATTGACTATATCTTGTACAATTGTAGGTACTGGCGGGTGTTGGTGGGAATGAGAGTGGGAATGCGCTAAGTGGTGGAAACATGTTTGTGTAGGCATTCGCCAAATTGCTTATGCACCAATAAATGGTTCAACACTATGCTAACATAAGTTTGATCAATACAACAACCAATTTTTCCATTTTTTTTTATGCAGGCACCTAATGAAATCCTAAACACACTCTTAAAATAAATCATGCTTATTGATATAATATTTAATTAAATTTAAAAAGAAGCGAAATTCATTCTGTAGGTACTGGCGAGTGTTGGTGCGAATGAGAGTGGGAATGGGCTGAGTGGTGGATACAGGTTTGTGTAAGCATTCGTCAAATTGCTTATGCACTAATAAATGGTTCAACACTACACTAAGATTGAGTAAAAATTTAAATAAAAACATTTTCAGTATTTATATTGCTTACATTTAATTTTACCTCACACCAAGCCACGCCATGCTTCTTGACCAAAAACACAAGGAAAAAAATGAAAATGCAAAATGCATTTTGTAATTAGCCTGATCCGACCTGAAATTACCATACAAACGCAAGTTTTCAGTACAAAAGAGAGAAACTGCATTATGCAGTCATTTTTCTTCCAAAAAAACACTTGACGGGGGGAGCGTCTTATTATGCCAAAAATCAACCTCTTAGGTCAATTGGGAAAGGAGATATGAGGGTTTTCACCCTTTATGAACTTAAAAAGGCGCTCTTCCTCCTCCATCTCCCCTCCAAATTAAGCTAGGATGCTGAAATTTGGTATGTAGACTTAGTAGAGGCCCGTGGGCTTGAGAACTCATCCCTGATGTATCTGCGAGGCTGAATTCTGATTCACCTCTCGACTACTGACTCTGCCAAGCAATCTCCAATCATGGATGCTTCGGGTGTTATTTACTCATACACCGAAAAGTGAGCATTTAACTCTGCTCAAACTGCAGACTTCCAGAAACTGCGCATCACGTAATTCTGAACTGTCTTCGATTTGCTACTGCACGCCCTAATGGAACACTTAACGTATTCAACAGAAAGCACCAACTATTCATGCGGTCAGTAATTCGTCAGCTATGGCAAGAAGAAAGAACACACATTGCTCAAACAGGCCATCACTTCCGCTATTAATGCTTGAAAAGGCTTGAAGAGGTCTGAAGTAAGAAGGCATGAACAACCAAGAATCTTGTGAAGAAAAACTATTTTAAATTCGACCATGGTTTTCCATGAAATCATTAGTTTAATGGTATGGGAATGAAGCCCGCCGAAAAAAAAGACTTAGTAGAGGCCCTAGATGTGCTTTTTCGGAGGTCTCGATTTTGCAGATCCATTGCACCCCCTAACAGCCTCAAAGATGTAGTTTTTGGTAGGTTTTTCTTATTTTTTGAGTTTATTCCTCGCTTATCTTCCCCTAAATTTGACCAGGAAGTTGAAATTTGGTATGTAGATTTAGTATAGGTCTTAGATGTACTTTTTGCTGGTGTCGACTTTCTAACCGCGTATAATTATAACATTTCACGAAAATCAGGCTGAAAAAACACGGCTTTGCGATGCTTTTTGTTTTGTTTTATCACAATATAATTATGAAAAAGCACCGAGGCTTTTATTATTTTTGATATGTTTTTGTGTCCTACGATTTACCATGCTTCAAAAGCAGTACATTTTGCCCGTCCAATTTTCAAGGTTGGTATATTTTATTCATTTTATATGATTTTTTTGGCGGTATCCGCTTATATCTAAATTTTAGATCTCGAATATTTCTCACCACGTACCTTTCATGTTTGAAAGTGATCATTTTATAAAGGTACCTACTTAACTTGAATGATTATCTAATAGAAGTCCGGCAACCTTTGAATGAGCTATTAAACGAGTTAATCCTGCATTCAAATTACAAGCAATTAGATTCAACACATTAGCAAACGTGTACTTATAGTATTTTCATATGTACATGTAGGTACATGTATAATATACAAATAGCTAAGTAAATAGGCACGTAAATGAAACAATAGATATCAATATTCAATATGCCGGCATTCACAAAGGAAATTATCCTTTATCAAAGCCAAGTAAAAGCCAACGAGAGACCGGTGGCTATCTCACACCTTTTAATTCAATCAAATATTATTCAGGAATCATGATCATACGGTTCTGTTCTTCAATACACATACGCTCAGTACCTCGACGATATTTAAATTAAGACACATCTCAACTATAAGCTCGATAAAAAGATTTTTTCTCAAAAGGGTTATCAGGAGATTGGGTGAGGTGGACGACCTATACCGTATACACACACACACACCCAGAAATATATACTATTTCATATGTCGCATGTGTCATGTTCATGAAAAAAAAAAAAGAAGAAAAGAAAAATACATATTTAGCGTAGTATGGAACTAAATAGAATATTTAGCGAATTTAAAAGGTTGTTTTTCTACGAATAAAATAGAAGGTTTTTATTCGCGAACCGAAGTGAAATTCCACGTGCCGCCGTTAGACACGAATACTAGCTTTTTCTTTTTATTCTCTTTTTTCTTGAGCTCTCACATCGGAAAAAAGTTATTAATGAATAACCTTCGCCTTCTATAAAATTCTACATCTGTTTTATGTATACAGATAAGCAGAAGAGAAATGATGTTTGAAGAAAACAAGACGAAAAGGCGAAAATGTTGCATTTTTTTTCCTTACTTAATCTAGACGCGTAAATTTGCATAAAATATTCCTCAAAATACAATAAGAAATTACAAGGGTGAAAAATTTCGAAAATTTGCATTCCTTAGTCGATATTTCGATGTATTTTGGGGCTCGAAGAGTCGCTCGCAGTCGAGTTGGCGAGCTATTTAGCTGGAAACACATTCTCTGCAAAATTAGTCCCATTCGACCACCGCGCCATGGTAATTATATTTTATTTTTATTTTGTTCAAAGTCCTTATATTTAGTAAATGGGCGCAGATGCCTTGGGGAAAATCTTTTCATTTTTCTTTATCACGTTGGTGAAATCGTTAGAAAGTTTATTTTTTCCTCTTACAAATTAATACCATCGATTTACACAGCTCGGTCTTTAGGGAAAATGAGAAATCTTTTTTAAATCGAATGGGATACTATTTGCTCTTCTTCTTCGAGTTCCAAAAAAAAAAAAAAAAAAAAAAAAAAAAAAAAAAAACGAAGAAGAAGAAAGCAGAGAAAAAGAAAAATGGCGAAGAGAGAAATAAAATTGAATTTTTAATGCCACAAAACTCAACATTGAAAGGAAAAACTACCGAAACTGTCTTAGCTTTAAAGGAAATGTTACCAGTTAACGAGACCTGACAAGTGTCCTAAATATATTACAGATAAAAGATGGCAATTAGAATCAGAACCGGAGTCCTTCATTTTGGTGAACAACATCTAATAAATGATTTTCCAAACGGTCTATTCTATATCTCGTTTTGTTGTAACGCCCAAAAATAATGTAGAGAATTTTATCCGGCACATACAATCGATCGAATGGTAAAATTTTAGAAATTTTCAAGTACCTTGGTAGATATTTATAATGTTATAAGTGAATGTACCTCGCAATTTTTTTAGATATGAAATTATCAAGTATGACACGTGTTTCAATTTCTATTGTGATTTTTCGGACAGCAAAAGTGGAAGCGTTTCGATTGTTTCAGAAAAATTAGCTATAGGAAGTAAAATTGAAATATTGTACCGGACCATCTGAAATTGATTTTTGTATACTTGTTAGCCATTTCGGAAGGACGTTTCTAAGAAAATGTTTTATAGTATTCTGAAAGAATTGTGAACGGAATAGCGATATTTTTTAAGAACTATCGAAGGGCAGTGCAAAGGTTAAATCCTACGGGTAAAAATCATTATTCCATGAAAAATGTTTTTTTCGACTTTTTTTTTAGAAATTTTTGAACTTTGAATCAGCTTGAGGTTATTGTTGTTGGTAGATTTCCAAAAAAATACAGCAAAATTTAACCCACTCTACTAAGAGACCCTTTTGAATTTCGCAAGTCAATTTCGATTTTTTTTTTTTTTTTCATTAATTTAAAAATAGATTAACAGTATAAACTTAGCTTAAACAGGAGAATTAAGGTTGTATACTTATTTTAAAAATCGCTCAACCAATCGAGTACAGCCCACAGCAACATTCATAAATTGAAACTTTTTTATTATGTTACCTATATTAAATCACCGAGAGGGTACACTAGGTTTTTTCGCACCAACATGAACTTTGTTCCTCCCTTAGATAGAATTTAGGCTTTATATCAACCCCTTTTTTGCTGGTAGAAACGTTATATAACATTTAGGCGGCACACTTGGACTAATTTATGTTACACAGCGTCGTATTAAGTTATCAACATAACGAAATTTCGAATATTTTCGTATTTCCCAAATTCTGCTGGTATTTTTTCCCCCTTGAAAAACCTTTTAGTCTGAAGAGCGCATTAAAGTCGAAGGGAAAAAATAACGAAATTTATTATCGGCGAAATGTTATTTCCTTACATTTGTTAATAACTTGATCGAATGTTGTAAATGCTTATAGAGAACCTAGGTATTCATGTAAGTGCCGGGTGTTCCGCATTAAGGCCCTGCTTTACAGCCTAAAATGTAGGTAACAAGATAGGTAAAAATTGGGCTCATTGACGCGATATGTTTTGATTTCAATTTCAAAAACTACACAATAAAATGAGCTCAAATTTTAATATATATTATTCTTGGAGCTTTTCTGGTCATTATGAAGTAGCTTTTGTAAAATTTAGCATATTATTGCAGTTATAGCTCGTTGAAGTTTGTCCATTTTGGGTTAAGATGGCCAGTACTTTGAAAATTGATGTAACAAAAACTACGAACATAATCAAAAAAAGGTTGCTTGGAATTGCTCAGCATCTATTACCGTATCACCATACCAAATTTGAAAACAATTCATTCAGCCAAACGCATTAATGCAATCAAAATGCAAAAAGCTTAAATTTATCAACATTTTTTTGATCACGAATTAAGTATGGAAAATATCTTTCGTCAGTTTCAATAATATGATTAATATTTTCAATCATTATTATCAGTCTGTTAAATGGAAAAACTTGTTCGTTCTCAAACGAATCAGTCATCTGCTGATTATAAACAAGGGGCTTGATTATGCAGAAAGCAAACCGTAAAACAGGGTCTTAATCTCACTATCCTTATACCAGTGATAGGCCACTCATTGGACTTACATGCATAATGATTAGCATACCCAAAAAATCGAAGGTGCTGAGATCCCATTTTCAAAATTTCATTTTCAACCAAATCTGCCACTCACTTTGAAAATTCACAGAAAAAAAATTTGTAATGATGAAAAATGCGCTGTTTGCTCTGAAATAAAGTATGTACTCTTGAGTATGTGTGGTATAAAAATGATGAGTGGGGGGTGAAGTGTTCGTAAAATGTGACAAAATAAGTACAAAAAAACATTACTAAAAATTTGTAACTTTTTTAGGTTTTTTTGAATAACTTTCGAAAAAGCTATTACAAGCACCTCTTTAAAAAATTCTACGATGAACGAAACAGCATCTTTGACTCTGTGGTTCGAACGGTAACCTCGAAGGTTGTTTTTATACGGATCAAAAAAAATGTCAATCGAAGAAAAAAAAATTTAGTTATTTTTGGATAAGAATAGAAAAAAAATCAAATCTTGAAAGTAAATGAGAGGAAAGTGAAACGATTGCCCCACAAGGCAAGGAACATGACTGAGAGTGAGGCACTGTGGTAAAAAACTCAAAGAGTGGCAATGAGGTATTAAGTTGAAAATGGGATTTGATATCCTAGAGTGGGGATGGCTTCGAGTCAAAATGCAATTATACCTAAATTTTATGGACAGGGTGCTGAGGGATTAAAATTTCAAAAAATGTTCCTTTTTGAGAAATTTGATAGAAAATCTAAAGTTGAAAGTTGTACAATATATACAAAAAATCAGCCTTCTAGGTCAATTAGGAAGGGAGATAAGAAGGTTCCCTCTTTTTGACTTTGAAAAAGAGCTATTCCTCCTCCATTACGCTTCCAAACTAGGCTGGGAAGTTGAAATTTGGTATGTAGATTTAGTAGGAGATAAAAATGTGTGTTTTGGACGAGTGTTCTTATGTTTTGTATTTGTTCCATATCTAACTCTCCTCCAAATTGAGCTGTCAATTTAAAATTTGGTATGTACATTTAGTTATGTCCCTACACGCGCCTTTTCAGGATCTCAACTTCATAGCCTCAAAAATGTAGTTTTTGGTTGGTTTTTCTTAATTTCATATCTCACTTCCAAACTTGGTAACAAAGTTGAAATTTCGTATGTAAATTTGGTAGGGGGCCCAGATGTGTCTCTTGGTGATCTCGACTTTCAAATCCACTGAAGACCCCCCCCCCCTCACACACACCCACTAATCAAGAAAAAAGCATCGCTTGCGATGCTTTTCAAACTGCTTTTCTACGTCATATTGCCAATGAAAACCAGGCTCCAGGCTATTACAGTCTATCGACCTACATCAGATGAGGAATAGAATGTCAACAAAATCCATTTTGGGGTCCTAGAAGACCATTACAACCATTTTCATTCGAATATTTATTTTCATTTTTTGTTTTTTTTTCCTGCTTGATACTGACAAAAATCGCTCCAATTCGATCAATCGATTCAGTTTGACAGTGGATTAGATATATATGAGTGTGGATGATCTTGGGTCAAAATTCAGTTACGTCTAAATTTGGAGAAGGGAATGGTGAAGGGCCAAAAATGCAAAAATTGTCCCTATCTAGACCAATCGATGGAAAATCAAAAGTAGTACAATAAATCTCTGAAGTTCATTGGGAGGGAAGATATGAGAGGTTTAAATATTTTTGACTTTGAAAAAAGGCTGCTCCTCCCCTATCTCCCCTTAAAATTGAGCAAGGAAGTTTAAATTTGGATGTGCATGTTGTAAGGATCTTAAATGTGGAGGGAGGGGATTCTCGACTTTTCAGCCCGATTGCTGGTCGTTTTTTTCTTATTTTTGAGTTTGTTCCTCGCGCAAGTCTCCTTCAAATAGAGCTAGGAAGCAGAAATTTGATATGTACATCAAGTAAGGGGGCATGTGCCTTTTTGGGGTTTTGATATTTTACCTCCATTGATCCCTTCTCACCTTAATAATGATTAGGGTTCTCGTGAATATAATATCTCACGAAAATCAGCCTAAAAAAGCATCGCAAAGAGATGCCTTTTTTCCTTCATTTGATATCCCCCCCCCCTCAATATGAATACAACCCTCGAGGTTACCACTACAACTATTTAGTTGAAAGTGCTCTCCTGTTCATTTGAAAATTTTTTAATGAGGTACTCGTAAGAGCTTTTTCAAGTTATTCACAAAAGACTAAAAAAGTAACAAATTCTTAGTCATATTTTTTTAGATTTATTTTGTAATATTTTACGAACCACTTCACCTCCACCCTTGATTTTTATACCACACATACTCGACAGTACGTACTATGTCCCAAAGCAAACGTCGAATTTTTATTATTATTAATTTTTTTTCTATGAATTTTCAAAGTGAACGCCTTTTTTGGTTTAAAATGAAATTTTGAAAATAGCATCTCAGCACCTTCGATTTTTTGGGTATGCTAAACATTACACATGTAAGTATCATAGGATAGTGAGGCTAATGCGGAACACCCGGTACATAGAGTCAGTTCTCAGTTTTGTGTTAACTACGAGTGTACCTACATAGATAGGTACAATGTACACGACTACACGTCTACTCGAGAATTGAAATCACCTACTATACAAGGAATTTGCGTAAACCGGAATAATTATTCGGTAAAATACGAGCGTCACTGCTTATGAAGTTGGCATAATTTCGCAGCGTTGAGATTGGGCAGGTATTGTAGTATATGTGCTGTATTTTAAAGGCGTCTGGGTTAAGTTGACTTTAAATCGTGCAAAATTTTGACATCTGTAAAGTTTTGAATACTCGTCTGTCGTTTCAAAAGCGAAAATATGTAAGCAGCTAGGTAGATAGAGCTAGTTGGAAAGAAAAATTGATTAGGTACTTTTAATAAACGAAATAAAATGCTCCATCGTCGAACAAATATCGCCTATTTGAAAACACTTTTTGAACGGGTACCGAATACCTACTACCCCAGTATCTACCTAGCTTATATAAAATTCAAATTGCAAATATTAAAATTAAATATACGCGTAAGTCTAACCGTTGTCCAATTACACAGTTTCAATGCTTTGAATTTAAAATGAACCGGAGTTGACAGTTTCGCGCTTTAAAACAAAAGTAACTTCTCGACAGAACTAACCATGCGATAATTTTTACAAGACGAGTAAATGGCATAAAAAATAAACGAATATTGTTTTTACACGAGAGAAGCCTCTTCAAAAAAGTGACATCATGACGTTTCATAAATTTTACAAGAAAAGTAGCTAAATATCTGTTAGCGTATAAATAATGAAATGATACAATATCAGTGTAGCAGTAAACGAGTAAAGGTCCAGTTACTGTACAACTGAGTTGAATTTCAATTAAATACACGAGCTGTAGGCGATGTGATGCAATGCAATGTACGTCTACGTACGTACACGTAGCGTATACGAATGCGGCAGCTTTACTCTAATGAAACCTTATGTGCTTAATATTTTTAGCGGTGCTTAATATTTTTAGCGAATGAATAAATGCGATAAAATATCACCGTTGGTTACACACATGAATCACTTATGCCTTATGGCTCCTAATTATCTAGTATTTTATTTTGGATGAAAAAAATTCAAATGTTGGCTCGGACCGACGTTATTTTTCATCAGGAATTAAAATTCTAAGAGATTCATACATTAGTAATGGATTTCTTCGATAAAAGATACGGTTATTAGAAACTGTGGAATACCTATACAAGCAGGTCTAACTACCTAGCTACCCAGATATCTATAGCCATATCTTTCGTCCACTTCATAAACCTACTCTGTTCATTATGCGAGTACCTACTATGTAACGTATTCCCAAATATATATGGTGAAGTGCACTTCTTACTTTTAGATATATGAAACGAATTAGTATACCCACAGCTCTCCAGTTCAATATGAAGTTTTCACAACTTTGCGGTAAATTAAATGATTCTATATCAATTTCATCCATGACAAAGGAGACAACTAAGAGCGCATTAATTTATGTCCATAGAGCGTATAATGAAAACATTTTAAACTTCAAACTAAAACTCACCGACAAAAGTTTACTATCAATAAAGTTCCATAACTTTATTTCCATAGCAAACTAAGAGCGGCTAAAGCTATACACCAAATAAGTAAAGTTCTTCTCGCCGATAGTGAAAAAATTTCGACGATGCATAACTTAATTCCTTTATGATGTTATACTATTCGGTCATCAGAGTACACGAAATATATATTTAACCGAAAGTTCAACATTTTTCAAATATTATGTAACTGAACATGTAGCTTCAACTTGGGTTATTCGCTGAAAATAAATTAGTAGCCAAGTGTAAATCGAAAGAATAGGTGTACTTTTAGGGGCAAGGGTGTGCCCACAGAAAGATAAAATTCTTGAATAAGATCATAGTATATACGAGCGAATCTGCTAATAAAATTATCAAAAAAGCCGACTACATTTAATACATATTTAGATGCTTTTTCACAGCGTAATAGGTTCAAGTGCTACCGATTGTTCAAACCAACGTGTCAAAATAAAGTTTTGCAATGCGTTGCTTTTTGCGGCTGATTTTCATAAAGTAAAGGAAATATCCGAATTGTTTCATTCGTGAAATGAAAAAAAAAACAATACTTCGCTTCAAATTTTACTTTCTAGCTCAATTTGGAGGGCAGTTATGCGAGAAAAAAACTCAAAAAATAAGAAAAGTCGACCAAAAACCCATATTTTTAGTGCTACGAGAGGGTGTAATGAAGCTGAAAAGTTGATACCCCCTCCCAAAGTCATATCTAAGAATCACACTAAATGTAAGTACTTTATTCCAACTTCCCAGTTCAATTTGGAGGGAAGATATGCGAAGAATAAGTTCAAAAAATAAGAAAACCCTACCAAAAAAAACACAAGGCTCTGAAGAAGGTAGATGCAATTCTACCGAAATATAAGCAAATTGTAAATGTTTACTTGACTGTTACCGTTTTTGTAATATACCCTTATAATTTTGGCCAGTATTAAGCAGAGTAAATAATATTAGTCTTTGAGGAAAAAATAAATAAAAATAAATATCTGACATGTCCAAAAATGGTTTTACTAGTCTTGTAAGACCCGAAAACGGATTTTGTTTATGTACCCCATCCCTCAACCGCCGTTGGTCGATCTGAAACCCCTAAAAGGCACATTTGGGACTTTTTCTCAGTCAACAACCAACTTTAAACCCTCTAACTCAATTTAGAGGAGAGTTCTGCATACCACAAACTTAAAGAATTGAAAAAACTGTCAAAAAAGCTACATTTTTTGGAACTGGAGGGGGGGAGAGCAATGGGGCTCAAAATTCTAAGCTCCCAGAAAGTACCTAAAGAGCCCCTAGTAAATCTACTTATCAAGTTTAAGCTTCCTACTTCAAAGGGGTTTGAATAAATTAATTTAAAAAAATGCTACACTTTTCAGAACATAAGGATGAAAAACAAAAATCGGCATGCAGAAGAGGATAAATGAAAAAAAGTAGGAAGTATACGCGCGTGCGCATAATGGAAAATACAAAAACTGAATCATCCTCTCTTTCCTGTACTGACCGTCTCGTGGTTAAAAAAAATATACCAGGAAGGTGTTTCGTTCCCATGCTATTCCCTTTATACAATAAATCGAGCAACTCAAGTTGAGCGAATGTATAATGTTTTGCCTATCCTCTTCATTTCAGGGACAAGGATACGCAGATATGAATAAATAAGCTAGACACATCCAGTTTGTGCTGAAGTGTAACTTATTATAATGCTTTTGGAAAAAAATATTATAAATAAAGGTGATGTAGTTTGTGAGATAGGCCTATCTTGAATAATATAAGGGAAAATACTACAATTCCATGAAAAAATTTCAAATTTTTGCCCATCACATGTAAAACAATTCTTGTATGTATTGAGTTGAATTTTTTTTTTAAAGTATCAAGATAGTCTTCACCACTTGGCACAATTGCATTTCCTTCGAACTGTTTGGAAATGTCGGGAAAAAATATCACATTGCATTTCACTTTTTTCAAAAAAAAAAAAAAAAAAAAAAAAAAAGAAAAAAAATTTTTTTTAAAAAATTTTTTTTTAAAAAAAAAAAAAAAAAAAAAAAAAATGCATAGAAATGTTTTATTAAAAATCTATTTTTACTCAAATATTGAACTAATTCAGAGAAAATACTGCAAATCTGTCTAAATGTTTTAATCAGATTAGGTTTTTGGTTGAAAAAAAATTTTAATCCTTACATCTTTGCACCTGCAATGATTAGGATAGGTGAAACATTTTACATACGTCCAACCTGAGTTGCTCTATTTGTCATATGAAAGAAGCAGTATCGAAGCGAAATACACTGTATGGCTTTGCAAACAAGATTTCCACACGAATTGTCCACTTCTTTGCCATATTCCAGGCATTTCAAAATCCAGATTCAAATTCCGTAATTGGAAACATTTGAAAAAGAAACTGAACTCTATATTTTAAAATTTATCAGCAGGTCTGTCATTGAAGAATTTCTATTCCGATTACATCAAAAAAAAATTGTCTAAAATTGAGCTTTCTCTGTTGAATACGATAAAGCAAAAACATAGAATAACCAGCATAACGTTCAAAGAAAAAGATACAAAAAAAAAAAAACAAATAAAAAGAAAGCAAAGCACATAGAAAAGAACTGGTTCGTATAAAAAAAAAAAGAAAAAGTATAAACGGTAGGTCATTCGGATTTTTTTTTCAGAAGTTCTTCGGTCTCATCTACAAAATAATGTCAGTATCATTTGCTCAAATCATTAATTCCCTTCTTTAACGACGTGGTGATAACATACATGTACCTAATCCGAGAAAGCTGAACATTAACGCAAAATAGAACTGCCGAGCCAATTTTCATGCCCATCAAATTCATTCGTTAAATGCAGCACGTTTTGTTGTTACTATTACGTAGTAAACTATCCAAGAGATGCTGCGAGAAAAAAAAGAGGATCTGTTATCTTTTCGGAAATGAGACGAATCGTAGAAATAAAGTAATAAAAATGGTAAAAATAGGATAGTATTTTTTACTCGACTCGATATCGATGAATTTCGGTAGTAAGGTTTAATTTTGAGGAAAACTGAAGGAATTAAATAGGCCAAAATCGTTCTAAGTTAAAATTCACAGTGATTCGAAATCTAAAGTAAGAATGCAAGCAGGTGAAAACAACAAAAATTCTGATTTTTAGATAACTCGATAGAGAATCAAGCTGCAAAACTGGATAGTTTCTTTTCTGAAACCCATCTAAACATGAATCTAGACGCTGAAACTTGATGATTAAGCTGAATAAATGCTCTTGGTGAGCTTCTCAGTATAATTATAAACTTTTCACTTCCAGAATATTTACTATCGCCTTAAATTATCACGAAAGTACGATCATTTTTGTCTTGATAAATGCGGGTATGATTTCATACAACCGCCAACAAGTCAAGATCATGCATAAATTATAAAGTGATAATTCTTTCTCCCATGGCCAGTTAGAAAAAGCTATAGCCTGTTATTAATAAGGATCAAAAATTTCGTCCTCATAACTATTTCCTTCCCTCCCCCATAACTTGTCTGGCAATGGCCAAGTTGCAATGATAGAATACATTATTCTTAAAACCTAAACAGAGCTAGCAATATATTGCAATTCGATACCTATTACCAAAAAAAAAAAAAAAAAAAAAGAAATAAAGAAACCATTATAAATAACTTGAAAAATGCAACGAATCAATCGTTTATAACTTAATTTTCACCTTGGTATAAATGATTCTCAACGTAAAATAACGTATCAAAACACTTTTCTCATTAAAAATTAGGTACATCTTGTTATGTGCGAATTATTTCCACAAAATGACGAATGAAGATTTTAAGTGAAAATTTATACGCGTTTTTATTGAAATGTTCGAATATAGAATTACCTGTTTTTTATACGTACTCGGTAAATCGTAAATCACCCATCACCGAAGAACAATAAATCTTTACGTACCTACCTAAAAAAAAAACGTGCTAAATTTTTCACGTTTTAGCATGCATAAAATTGAAGCCTATCAAAAGACTTGGGGATGATTTTATGTGTCCGAAAATGACATCGAAATGGGTAAAATAAAAATGGAGGAAAAAAAAGATCGCAATGCTTTGCTTTTTGAGCCTACTTTTTGTAAAATAAAAAGGGATATGCGAATTGTTCCCTTCGTGGAATAAACAAAAGAAAGCGCATGCAATGTGTTTTTCTTGATTAGTAGTAAAAGTATAAAGTTGATATTGCATTGCACTAAATAGATTATCCCTCCCTCTCCCTTCAGGCACATATAGAACACCTGTTGAATCTATATATCAAATTTCAAACTCCTTGCTCAATTTGGAAGGAAGATATGGTAAGGACAAGACGTAAAAATAAGAAAAATTGAGGAAAAAGCACTCAAAAAATGAGAAAGAACGACTAAAAAAAAACCACATATTCGCGGATGTGAGGGGGTGAAATAGGGCTGAAAACCCGAGACCCCAAAATACATATCTAGGACCTCTATTAAACGTTCATTCCAAATTTTAGCTTCCTACCTCAATTTGGAGGGAGTTATGTAAGGAACAGATTCAAAAAATAAGCAAAAACAACCAAAAAACCATATATTCTCAACTGTGAGAAAGTGAAATAGAGCTGAAAAGTTGAGTCTTCCAAAATGAACATCTAGTGCCCATTACTGAATGTACATACTAGATTTCAGCTTTCTAGCTCACTTAGGAGGAGAGATAGGGGAAGAGCAGCTTTTTTTCAAAGTCAAAAAGAAGAAAAACCCTCATATCTCCCCTCCTAGTTGACTTAGCAGGTTGAGTTTTGGATATGTAATGCAACTTTGCATTCTCTATCGATTGACTAGAAAAAGAAACAATTTTTGTGTTTTTGGCCTTTCAGCACCCCCTCCCCTAAAATGGGGCAAAACTGAATTTTGACCTAAGGTCATCCCCACTCATATACAGAATGTTTCGGGAGTGGACGATAATATTAAAGGGGTGGTACACCAGACCTTGTACATGTGCGTTATGATGGTTGCCTACCTGTATGATGATTCATGCTGCTGTATGGAAAAATGAATTTTTCATTTTAAGTAATAAATTTTTCAACGAGGTTCTCTAGAATTTTGATTGTAACTTTTGAACGAAAAGAGTAAATTTT
>FIZR01029061.1:0-19301 GCA_900060175.1 Ferrisia virgata
CATACATCCGCCACAAGTAACCACGAAATAAATCCTGTCGGTAATATAAATATGAGTACGTATATTCGTAGTTTCATTTTAGGTTTATTTATTTATTTTGAGGTGTTACCTCAACCCGGGGGAGGATGTTAAATCCTACCTAGGTGACAAATGTTAAATCCTACTAACGTTATAGACATACCTACGTACGTTATCGCATAAGTTATTATTATAGATGTATAGGTATTACTCACAACCCTTCCTTATCGCGTATGCATCGGCCGCCGATTACACATAGGCCCTTTTATGACTAATATAGCTAGATAAATGTATCAATAGGTGACTCTGTCAGTAGTTCGACATTATGCATTTAAACTTCGTGCAAGACGTACATTGCCAAATATATACTGTTTTTCACTCAGTGTGTATTGCATCTAATTCGTGAAAATTTACACTGTGTGATGCTTACATTCGTGATAGGCCATTTTTCAAAGCAGTAATAAAGAGAAATACTTTCAAATGCACGTTGGGGTACATTTTGCTCCATGAGATTGTGGTCAATAAACTCCCATATCTATTGATAGAATATAACAAGTTTTCTTACTAAAATAGTGTGGTATCAAACGTTTCCTAGGTCAGTTGTTAATCATGCGAATGAGAGCTTTCAACTTTTGGACCTGAACTGGGGAGTGAAAATTTCAAAATTTTGCAAAATACACACAAATGGGTATCTAATTTGGTATATGGAGGTTCCAATGGGTTGTTTCGGGATTTTGAAATTATCAAGATCTAAGACAAGTTTGGAGCTTAATAAATTGACAGCACTGCCTAAAATTTGGCAAATTTTCGATTTTAATCTGCTCATCAGAGGCCCACGTTGGGTTCAACACTCAAACCGTTACCACAATCGAATTCCACGACCGTAAAAACCCCTGTTTAGCAAACTCATTCACTTTTTAGCCTACTGTAATCTACACCTGACTCGCACAGGCGCAAATTATTCATTTCTAGCTTTTCGCTATGGCTCCCTCCTATGACCACCTACAAAAACAGTGAAAAAAAAATAAAAATTATTTGTCTTTCAACGTTCTACAACTTCTGTTGTCCGAACCAATTTTTCGAATTTTCTGGCATAACGAACTTATTTTTTGAGAAAATTGCAAATTTTTGAAGGGTAGCCTTCCTCTCCTCCCTCATTTTACGTAATAGTGGGAAGTGCTATGCAAAAATAATGCTCCTAAATGAAAATTAAACAGTTTTTTAAAGAAATATTCGTATGAATTGGAGATTTTCAAAAAAAAATTTTTCTGAACCCCCAGAGCTCCTCTCCACGAACTCCAGTACAAAAAAGTTAAAGAAGGAAAAATGTTTGTTTTCTAATCATCTACAACTTTATTTTTAACATTTTCTTCTCACGTGCGTTATTTGGATTAGTAATTGCCACAAAACCAAACTTTCCATCCTTTCCCTACGCATTGGAATACATACTTCACAGTACTCACAAACGAAATTTTCACTTTCCATGAATTTTGATTGGGTTTGGGCTATTTTTCAGCTAAAATGACTGCTCACCATAAATTGCTTTCAAAAGACGTGAAAAATGACCATTTCTTGACGCCCTTGAAAATTTATCCATGGGAGATAAAACTAAAATATTGCGTTTAATCGTGTAAACATTCATGTTCTACATCAATTTCAGGAGGGCGCTTCTCGAATAAAAATTATCTTCTGAGATTTTTCAGAAAATCTTGATTAATCGCAGAAAGTAACATTTAAAAAAAAAAAAAACTGAGAAAAGGAGACATTGTGTACATTTTCCGACAATGATTATTATTACTATAAACACGGGTTATAATTTCATTTTAAGAAAATATTGAAAAAAAAATGATAATTTTAGTATAATACGTTTCAGGTTGATGTGTTTATCAATTATGTTCTCTCAAATGTTGATGCACGCAGCAAAATACCAGTTTATTGTCTTTCGTTGTGAAAGGAAAATGGCTCATTTGTAAGGACCATTGTTAATGTTAGCACGACAAAATAGTAAGAGCATAATAGAACGAAAAGATTTTCAAATAAAGTAACAACTCGAAAGCAGTACATGGAAGAATACAGCCTCTCTTGGTTTATCTTTACACATAATTTTGGACACAACATTCTCACGGATGTAAACTTCCATTATCTCAAATAAATACGTATTTCACCCTTTCCTTCCCTTGCGTTCTACCTCACTCGACAGAAAATACATTTTCAGCTCGAACTACACACCATAGATATTCAAAAATTGGCCAAATTCACGAAGTTTACAGCGGTACATTATAGGTGAGTGAGTATGCTAATTAATGGTGAAAAAATTAATGTCGGGAAGAAAGCCCAACGGCGACGTAGCTTTCTAAAGTAGCACGTGTTCGAGTTTGTTAAAAATTTGGTGTTGGTAGTGTAATTTGCTCCCCATTCGGTGGAGTTTTCTTTTCGCCATTACGGTAGAAGTTTTTCTGTTCAACGAAGAGTAGGTCTAGGTAGGTGGATAGGTATATATACATTTGCGAGCTACGCTAAAAAAGCAACCGACAACCGGCAGGCAAGCAGCGAGTGGCTTGTGTAAATTTTATTCTTCATAAAGTGAACAACTTTTTAAGTCGCAGCAAACGACCAAAAAAGGGATTTTATGTAAACGCGGTCGTAATTTCATCGAAATTTACTCAAGAGAATAGTATATACTTGGTGCAAAGTTCATGCCCATTTGATTCTGCTTTGGAGTCGTTACTGCTGTTCAGTTCGGAACTGCGATGCTGTTGACGAAAAACGACTACGACGACGACGACACCGACGACACCGACGTCGAACTTTAGATATACTGTGTGAGTGAAGTAGGACAAAAGGGTGTCACGTAAAGACCTTTAATATTATGCCGGTAATAGATAAGGAGGGCGAGCCTAGTCGTGGAATCAGTTTTCATATGGATACGACCGTAGCTCGACGCGGCTGCGAATCAAGGTAGCGTAGCGTGGCGTATGGCGTACTGCGACCCGAGCGAAGCGACGCGACGCGTATTCATATAATACCGCAATTTATCACGTTAAAAGTGACATCGATATAACTCCTCGTCTACTCACTCTTTCTCTCTCTCTCTCATTTGCTTTACTTCTCTTCAACATACACCTTTTAACAACACGACGACGACGGCGGTATTTTTCTTTTTCTCGCGCCGAGCGAAAAATGTTTCACTTTTACTGTGAACTTATGCGAAGTAATGGTACCTACCTACCTACCTACCTACCTACCTACCTACCTACCTACCCATCGACTGCCTTCATAATACGTATAATATCTAAACAGAGATTTAGCTATACATACGTACAGTTCTTTAGTAGACGAGATATTTTGACGACGACGACGACAGCGGCAAGATTTAGATTTCTTAGGTATCTTGACATCGCTTTCGTCGCCGTTAGAGTAGTTTTCCTATAGCTCCGGGTATTCAATAGGGATTTGCCATATCGTTGGATTATTATGTCGAAGATATCGAATTGACTGTAAGATGGAAATTTTCTTATTTGAAAAACAAGTGTAGAAGTGAAAATATTAGCTTGCTTGTTTCTTCGACATTTTATCGAGTTATTGGAACGGATGGCGGAAAAATAAAATGAAGTTTGATTAGTTGGCTAATTTTTGGTGCGTATTTCCTTGGGTTTGTTGTCGCGAGCTAAGTTACACATTTGTTTACTGAACACTATATAAATCCATCTTAATTTTATAAGTCAAGTCGAGATTTTAGAAATTATTATCAATACTCCTGTTCTCGTCGGAATCTGAATAATACGAGTGTTTTGAACACTAAGACAGAAGAGGCTAAAATGCATGTGTTGTGGTGAGTACGTACTCCCAGAATACTCATTTTTGCATTTAGATAGGTGGATCATGTCATAAACTGAAAAATGAGGATATTTTGAAAATTTTTTCATCAAAATCAACTCAAAATCAAACGAAAAGATCACGTCAGAAAACCCTAGTATCTGAATTTTTGATCGAGTGGATTTATTTACAGGGCGAACAAAAAATTTTTTTGATAGACCGTCAACAATGTTTTATGATATTTTTCAAAATCTAAGGATAGGGCTAAATCACTTATATTTAGCCCTAGGTACCCCATGAGCATACCTGAATTTTAGCCCGAGGTCATTCCCGCTCAAAAATATAAAATATGCCACCAAACTATAGGGTGGTTGAGAAATACTGCATCCGTTCGCTCAAAATATAAAAATCAATTTGACGATTGATTCATAATCTAGAAAGTATTCAGAAAAAAATAAGTCTGAGTATCATTTTTTCTACCTCCTTCCCTCTTGAGGACCCCCCTTTTTAAAAAAATGCTCCTATCTCACCTTTCATCGGTTTTACAACAAAAAATTTTCAGAAAAAGTTTTTTCTTATAAGCGTTTCTATATTTTTGGTTGTTACAAAAATTCCATTAGGAGCAATCTTTGGGCCCCAAATTTTAAAAATCTGCTTACCGAATTACCAAAAATTAAATATAAAGATTTTATACCTAAAAAGTTAATCTCTTTGTCCAACACCTCGGCCCTCCTTTTCTAAAAATTTGATTTTTTCAAACAACACGTCTGTACATAGAACGAGCACGTCAGAAAACTCCAAACCCAAGTTTTCAGCTGTCTAAATCAATTTAAGCGCCTTCAGGGGGGTTTCAAAATTCAAAAACTACATTTTAGAAATGAAATATAAGTGTTTACCCTACCATTACCAAATGATTGAAACCCCCTCAAAGGAGCCCAAATTAACTTTCGACACCTGAAAACTTGAATTTGGGGTTTTCTGACATGCTCATTCCATCAGTGGGCCGACAACAGTATGACGTCATTACTGGACTGATATCAGTGAACGGATTTTTATGGCCTGGAAGGACATTAGTGAGCTTTTTTATGATTCTAAGTTGAAATGTTGAGGAAAATTAAAGATGTTATTAGTGGGCCATCAACAGTGTGACGTCATCATTGGACTGACATCGGTGGATTTATTTTAAGAAGGATTGATTTCATAATTCCAAGTTGAAATGTTGAATATTGAGAAAAACTAAATATGGTTGAAATTGACTCGTCAAAACAGTGGACCTTGACCTTAAATCGATTTTATGATTTTGAGCTGAAATGTCGTCATGCGTTGACCCGTCAACAGTTGACTTCGATTCAGGACTAAATTTCAAAATTTCAAATTAAACTGTCGAGGAAAATTAGTGGACCTTGACCTTGGTTGATTTTATAATTCCAAGTTGAAATGTTGAGGAAATTAAAGGTGTTTGAAGTGGACCCATAAACAGTTGAGCTTGAGTCTGTATTGACTTTATGATTTCAAGTTGAAATATCAAGAAAAACGAAAGAAAGTTGTCTCGTCAACTGTTGAGCTTGACCCTACATTGATTTCAAGATTTCAAACCGAAATGTCAAGAAAAATTGATTGAAAAAAAAATTGCACCAATTACATTCAAAATATTAAAACTTACATTCTTTCGATGTTTACTCTAAGCGTGCAAAGAGTTCTAAGTATTTACAGATGCTTTGTTTAAAAAAATCAATTATTGGGGTAGGCGAGGAGGTGGGTTCTGGGGGGGGGGGCTGATGAGAGGTTGGGCATGAAGATGAACTTTTCAAGTATAAAATCGTAATCTAAATAATTTTTATAACAAATTTATCCATATCTTTGATATTTTTCAAAATAAGAGAATAATTTAATTTTGGGTATTTTTGTAAACTGATTCTTGAAATTTGAAGTCCAAAAATTGCTCCAATGGGATTTTTATAATAACCAAAAATATAGAGAAACCTTTAAGAAATTTTTTGTTAAACCGATAGAAAGAGAGATAGGGGCATTTTTTTAAAAAAAAGGGGGCGATCATCAGGAAGGGAGGTGGTAAAAAAAAAGGGCACCCAGGCTTATTTTTTTCTAAATACCTTCAAAGATTAATAATCAACCGTCAAATTGCTTTTTACATTTGGTGCGAGTGGGAGTATATTTTTGCAGTAATTCGACTACATCAAGTCTACTACCAAAATTTCACCGATTTTGGTTGGTTTCAAGCCAAGTAAATTATGCTTGTTTTTGAGTCAAAAAATAAAAAGATATTTGACATGCTCAAAAATGGTCCTAGTGGGGGGTCTCCTAAGAGTTCAAATCGATTTACAATTTGGTACACTTTGGCACCAAGCGCGTAAGAATTAGGCATCAAATTGAAGAATGAAAAAAAAAATACAGAAATATCAGAAATACTGAAAAACTTCTCATTGATGTTGTAAAAGCCCCAAATGGATGTTCAAATAACCCCCGAGCCCTCGAAGCTGTAAGTCGATATACTCTAACGGTGTAGTTTTCTAAGTCAATTCGACGATAAAAATCGAGTCTACAAAAAAAATAAAACGATCATTCAAGTGCAACAGACGTGCATTAAAATAATCCATGTTTTTATGTACTTAATACTTGGTAATATTCAAGTTAGCTATCTTGTTATGCAATCACGTTATATAATTAATAATCAATACCTTTCAAAGAGGAAGTTAATGAAAGTAATGAATGTGTTTACATGAAGTGTACTATACACTGAGATAGAGCTTCTTCAAAATCACGCAATAGAATAAATCAACAGTATTCTACACTTCATTGCAAAAAAAAATTAACTGATGCCACGGTTGAAAAAAAAAATATATATTCAAAATGCATTTCAATTCCAAAACACTCACACATATAGGTATCAACTGGGTACACATTGAAGTCAACACAGATACCATGTCGGTTTACTCATCGATATAAGTATTATCGATCGAACCGATACCCTCCACTCCTTATTAATAGCTACACATAGGATTCGCTTTCCTTATGCATATAAACACAAGGTAGGAGGTACACAAGCATACGCAGGTTAACTATACAAGAAGGTACTTTTGTTTGAAGAGCTTTTTTTTTCAACACCGACGTTTGCACGAGTAAGTTGAAGTGAAGACAGACGACGACGGCTTTTTATTACTTTTTATGATTAATGTTTAATGTACGCACGTATAATAAATACGCCACTGTAGACCAAGAGGTAACCCCTAGCACAGGGGGGTAGACGAAAAAAAAAAAAAAATCGGCACGAGGGAAAAAAATACGCGTACATATACGAAAAGCTCCGATGCGATATATTTATTAGAAAGAAAAAAAAATGAAAATGAAAAAGAGCGAGGTAGGAAAAAGGTGAAAACTCGTTAGATGAATTTTTTTTTCCTACCTATGCCAATTCCTCTTCGATGAAAGTTTATTTATATGGTCGTAGATATATACACGAAGCGTACGTTTTTTTTCCACCTCGCTTTCTGATGTTTTTCGACCGATAGAAAATATCTTCATGAAAATCGAACCAGAGAGACATAATTCAAAATCCAATGTACCACTCGTACTATACTACTATTGGCGAAAGGAAATAAAAACCACCATCTACAATCTCCACCTCATCAACTCGATTCACACATACACATTTACAAGCATAAATCAGCGCAGCATCAATCAAGTAAATTACCCCGCGGTCTAATTTATACCACTTTCCTGCTTTACGTATTTTCATCTCAAACATTCATCACAACATATGTATATAAATTCCATTAGAAAATCACGACACGCGGATATCAACACACACACACACACACACACACACACACACACACACACACACACACGCACACTCTTATATAGGGTAATAAGATAGTATTCTTCGTCGGTATTTGACGACAAAAGGCGAACAAGAAGACTACGACTACGGCCGAACCTACCCATGTAATTTTTTTTGATTACTACCCGATCATATTTTTTTCCATCCTATTCGTGATATATACTTAGTTTCGAATACGATTCATTTTTTCCCTTCATATTTGGAAATCGACAACGGTTTCACAGTCGAAAAAAAAATATATACCCTTCTCTTTCAGCTTGATCTCGCACGGCTAAAGCTAAAGGTTAAGTATATAGATGGGGAAAGGTACGGTATACTCGACTAAACCATTTCGCAACGATGGAAAAAAAAATACGATTTTTCTTTTCCCAAAAGTCAAGCCGAGCCGGCTGTAAATAACCGTGTACCTTTGCCGATGAAATATTCACTCGTGAATTCGACGAATGCTACCACCGAAATGTTCGTTGAAGCGAATTGAGCTTCGAATGAGACGCGACGCGACGTCTAACACACAACTAAAGAAAATCGTTGATTGGGAATTTAATTAGATGATGGTTTGTTTTAAACGACAATTAGCAAATGGTCGTAGAATTGGGATAAATGTGATGGATAAATGTTTGTAACAGAACCAAACAAATAGCAGATACCTATACTATCTGAACGCGTACCAGTGTACGTAAGTAGTAGGCACATTCGAATGAAAAAAATCAATCGTACCAACATATCGTTAGGCATTACACACTCCTCCCCTCACCTATCATTCATCTCGATTCAAATTTCCATTTTAACGTACGCATGTATTTACATTTCCATTATGCCAACTTCGAAGCTGGTTAGTGTGTGATTTTTCGACCGCCCTGTATTTCAAAAACAAACCATCGCATCGTGGCACGACGCTAGATTACTTTCGTTTACCATGAATTGCTGGCAGTACGCGCGAAAATCTTGATAAGGCTTTAATTAATCGCTTTTATTGATGTATTTTTATTTTTTTATTTTTTTTTTCGTTTGTTTTATTCGCGTTCCTTTTTCCTTTCGTTTTTATACATCGAACAAAAACTTTATTCATTCTTCGCCGGTAACACGTACATTACATACGTAGAGACGATGCTATTTAACGTGTATAAAATAGGTGTTAAGATGTAGGTAAAAATACGATAGGAGTAGGAAAGAATTTCGATGTTCAGCTCGTATAATGTACGGTTCTCATACAGATTGATGAGGGCACAGATGAAGAGGGACGAGAGAGAGAGACAAAATATCTCAAAAATATTAAGGATTATAAATAGTTAGTAATTAATAAACCGTTATTTATCCTGTCTTTCAAAAACTTGGCACAGTTTGCGTGTGTGTGTGTTTGTTTTCTGTTAATGAATTTGCAATGTGTGTAAGCTTGACTGAAATGGGATAAAAATTGTATGAGTCAAGAATTGATATACGACGTCATTTCCATCCCATATCAGACCAACAACAACGTACGTAAGAGTAAGCAGGTTGGATGTGAACGATGCATTTTTAGAATAAAAAACGGTCAAACCATATCTACTTGGAAAGCACAATATGGCTTTGGGGCAGTACAGACAATGCTATCGATAAATTCAAAATATGAAATAGGTATTTTCCCATCATTTGAAACAGATTAGGGTGCCTACAGGTTGATTTGAATCAAATTTCACGACTTTTGTTGATTTTTTCATTACCTATTTTCTCTTATATTTCTGGTGATTTAATCCTCTTGCCTCTTTTTTCACTGCATAAAAAGCTACGTAGAATAAAACTGAAATGTTTGTCCGAAGAAATAATCTGAAGTGAGGCTGGTTATTTTCACTCTCCCCCCCCCCCCACCAAGAAGAATCAATATACTGATAAAAATGGAATGTTACTTACGAAACAGCGCTGTCCTAAAAAAAAATGAAGGGCAAAATATTTCACATTTTATGAATTCCAATTAAATTTATATTTTTCTAGGCTTTTTTTAGCCCCAAGTTCAGGAAACTCTGCCTTACATTGGAATCCAAGATGGATATGAAAGGATCCTTTACAACAGTCATTACGACTCCCTGGAAAACGATGAATAGGTGGACGATACAACTGTAAATGATTTTTTTATATTATTGCATGGCTTCGAATTTCTTTAACCATATTTGCAAAAAGTAGGTTTTAATGTTTTCATAAGTGAAGTACACAGTTGAAAACTGAAAATATTGCTTTCTTCACGTACGTAATCATCACATCAAAAAAACCATCAACAGATTCGTGTTCAGCAGCTCAAAAAACCAGCATTACCATCATTCCTAAGATGAAAGTACTCGAATTTTTAAAATTCACATTGTTAAAAATTACCGGGAAAATTGACAAAAATACATAAACAGTTGAGAAAATTGACCAAAAATTGCTAAAAATCATTGAAAATTGAGTAAAAAAATTGACAAAGATAAAAATTGTGAAAAATTGATCTAAATATGAAAAAAAAAAAACCAAAGTCATGAGTAATAGATAAAAAATCTTGAAAACATATCTAAACTTGGTAGAAAATTGATCAAAAACATAAATAAAATGGATTGAAGTAATCGAAAATTGAGTAAATAACAAATAAAAATTGATGAAACGTGCTGAAAATTCATAGAAAATGAGGAAAAAATGCTCGAAAACCAGAAAAAATTGGATTTCAAATGCTAAAAAAACAGTTTGAAATTATCCAAAAGTCGATAAAAAATTGACAAAACTACGTAAACAATGAGTGAAAATTGACTAAAAAGTATTGAAAATCGTTGAAAAACGATTTACAATTCGACAAAAACTGATGAAAAGTGCAGAAAATTGATCGAAAATCGGGGAGAAAATATTGAAACATACGAGAAAATTGATATGAAATACGAAAAAAATCGTTTTAAGCATCAAAAATTTATCTAAAATCACAAAATAATGTTGAAACATGGACACAAATTTGACAAAAATAGGTAAAACGTGCCAAAGATTAATCAAAAATCAAGAATAAATATTGAAAGATGTGAGAAAATTGATGTAAACTACCGTGAAAAATCGTTTGAAGTCATCCCAAAATTAGATGAAAAATTGACCACGATACGTAGAAAATGCTTAAAATTGATCAAAAATCATAGAATATTCGAAACTCAAGTCAATTTTTATACCAATTTTTGCCCGATTTTCAACAAATTGCAGAAAATTTTCACTCGTTTTAGCCAATTTTTTCTTAATTTTCGATGATTTTCTGCGTTTTTTTTTTTTATAATCTACGTCAACTTTCCCCGTTTTTCAAACTTTTTTTCCGACTTTTGGAACTTTTCAGTCATTTTTGTTGAAATTTCACTTCATTTTCTACGATGTTTCCCAAATTTCAAGTCTATTTTTACATATTACAGTTGAATTTTTCACGATTTTTAATCAATTTTTTGTCCAATTTACAGACATTTTTTTCACACAATGGATCGATTTAATCTTGAAGCATCAGATTTCAAAAATATCCGAGAAATCCTGCAACTGATAGTAGATGAATACTCCTCCAGCTAATGAGTAAATACAAACCAGGGGCTTCCATTTGAGCAATTTTATAATTACAATTCTCATTTACCTCTTTTTATTCATTAATATACTAATTGGATGAAGCTAGCCATCGCTGCCATCCTCCTCCACGGTTTTTGAACTAATAATATAACAAAGATTATACGTACTGAAAATAAACACCATCGTATAATTTTTTTTCTTTCTCTAATTCGTCTTTTATTTCGGGCTGCGAAAAAAAGAAAGTAGTCTTTTATTACATTCACTTTACCTATCCCAGAATACCAACTAGTTTACAGCCAAGCGTGAAATTTCCAAATATATCGTCAGCGTTATCACCTCATTGTATCGTAAATTTTCAAACGAAACTTTCGCACCTTCTAAGCACCATAAATTTTCTAATCTAACTTTTCAAATGGGGTCGTGATGAGTTTATCTTTTATTTTCTAGTTTTTTTTTTCATCCTTCAAATTTTCAAAACAGAAAATCCAAAACTCAGTGGTCTGCTACATTTGAAACAGCATCGATTAATACACTACAGAATATACAGCTATACAAATACACATTAAAAGTAGTGAATAAACCATCGTTAGGTATATGGAAAATCAAGAGAATTCGTTGAATTATTTGAAACCGGAAATTTACACCTAGTACAGAATAGTTCAGCTTTTTCGTATTACTTTCCTCTCTCCAGCGTTGTATAGCATTTCGTTCCAAGTTATTTCTCTTAGCGAAATTATCAAAGTTTCGTTGAGAAGTTGGTTTCTTCGTCTGCTACCCTTCTTTAAATCTTTGGTTGGCATGCTTTTCATACCGAGGTATACCTATTACCTACGTATACTTCGTATTATTTGAGGTGAGATCGGTTTTACGTCTCACTCGCGATACATTTAGAAAACCTATGGAAAAGATTTTTGCTAAAAGATACATGTCGAATATTTCTTCACGCGGTGAAAGTTTGGTTTTTACCAAGAAGAAAAAACAAAGAGCGAAACAAATTAATGAACGAGACACGAAAAAGAAAAATACTCTATAGGTAGCTAGACTCACCTATTTAGGTTAAAACACTAACGTTTTCCCCTCTTTCTAACCCGCATGACCACACTTTTCTCCAGTACACTGTTCTTTTCTCGGTTATTCGACGAATTTTCATCTATCTTTTTCAAAGCACCAACAAGTATAACTGAATCAACTTGACAGCTTTCCTCTTGCACATGTATTTCGTAAAGTAATATATTTTTTATTTTCAAGTAATGTGCTGCGTTCGGGTATTACATCGGTTGGAGTGCTTGTATCTAGTACCTTACCTAGCTACGTACCTACCTACTATCTAACTCTACATAAAGTTCGCTAACTTTTCACCCTTCGTTGTCTTCTTCTATACATTTGAATAAGAGAGATGAAAAGGATTTAGTGAATTTTCTACGTAATATGTTTTTATATCGCGTCTGTTTCGTGAGCGGTTTATTTTTTTGTTCTACGTGTTTCATTCTATTTTTTACTTTTTTTTTTTTTTTGGTCTGTACGTTTCCGTCAGATTAATCATATTATACGAACGTTTACCTAAGTATCTTGTTGTAGGTTAAATCAAAAGGTTTTTACACGAATTCGAGTGGAAAGTTGGAAAATTCCATACGTTTATTCGGGTATCTATTCGATAAATATTATTCGAATAAAAACTTCATCTAATCGCTGCGCTGAGATAGATTTATACCAAACTCCATGCTATAATTTATAATCTTCAATAACATAAAATACATGTAGTATTTCCCCTTTTTCAACATCGTACATTTAATCGTAGAATACATTATATTACGTGATAAAAATTTCTGCACGGCAAATAAAATTCATTAAACCCTGAAAAAGTAAAACTGATGCGAAGTTAATTATCATTAAAAGGAAAACCGTACGATTATTTGTCTGTCGTCGTAACATCAGCACCGTGAATTATACGAATTCAATAAACTGTGTATCTGTAAGGTAGTGTGCATGCATCGAGGGTATCACCATTTAATGAATTTGGAGATAATTTAATTTTTCCTCCTAAATTGCCTTACTTAAAAAGGGATTTTTCTCCTTTGATGTTATACGATGATGACCTATTTTTTTTTAGCCGGAGAGTTTACTCGTATTAAATATTTAATAAAGGGGTATTCGGATGGCTGAATGTGTAATGCGAGGTATCATAATACAAAAAATGACTTTGCGGTGAGATGATGTTTATCTTACTATTTTTCATCACAAATATTCTTGTATACTGTCTCCTCGATCATCTTGTTAAAAACAAAATATCATACATATATAAAAAAAAAGGATTCATGATACGTGTTTGTGTGCGCTGCGTCGTATTTTTTCACTATTAGCGTGATTTCCTCAACCATATTGTCAAAAGACACCGGACCACCAAATGATCTACGACAAGTAAGACGAGGAAGGAGGAGGGGACGGGAATGGGTCGCAGTATACATAAAATATTGATTTTAGCGTCCTGGAAGTCGCTATGCTGAACCAACCTCCGTATATCACCTCCTTTATGAATGCCCGAACCACAATCAAACTCGTAACCACCTTAAAATCCAAACAAGAAACTCAAACATACCCAATGATGAAGACGAAATCAACAAATTCCTTTCCTTCATCTCCAAAATTAAACTAAAAAACCAAATCTAGCAATCGACACTAGGCGTAACAATCCTGGCAATTATACACCCCCAGTGTAATAAAAAAGTAAAAAAAAAAAAAAAAACATTTATCCTTTCAACTTTCTTTGTTTTCTCCATCAAAGAATAAAACACTACATTTGACTTGATGCAAAATGCAGACAAAAATCGCTCAAATTTGGCCATTCAGGCTAACGACAGATCAGATATGTAAGGGGGGGGGGGAATCGTAGGTTAAAATTTAGGTATGCCCAAATTTCAGGGTGGTGGAAGGTACTGAGAACGAAAATTGTTACTTTTAAAGCCAGTCGACAGAATCCAAGTTGTATAACGCGTCCAACATTCAGCATCGTATATCATCGAAGATGGAAGATACAGGGGACAGCGGGAGTCCCTCTGTCTTACCTTAGAAAAAGGTCTGTTTCACACACGTGTTCCCTCCAAATTGAGCCAGTTGGTTGAGATCTGGCATGTAGATTCATTAGGAACCATAAGAAAAGAATTACTAGTTGGGATGGACCACGCAACGATCACTTGAGAAAGGAACTAAAAAAAAAAAAGGCAAGATTGAAACTCTCCATAGAGCTTCAACTCATCACGAGCTATTCCATTTCTTTTTCGGGCCTATCCACCATTGAATAGAAAGTTGAAAAGTATAACATCTTTGAAATTTTGAACCTGTTTCGTACGTGTAATTATCAGAGTACACATTAATTTTTCCTATCGACTCGTGATTCTAAACCTAAACGCATCAATATGTACGTCCATTTCGTATTTCTATTAGTGATATTATTCGATATTATACCCATCACAATTCTGGCAATACATATCACGAGTATTCATAAGTTCAATTGCACTTATTAAGAAAAATAATGATAATAAATAAAATTCATAGAATCTCTAAAAATATTCACTAAACCACCAAAACATCATTACTTTTGAAACAGGATCGTGATGGTTTTTAACATAGATCTATAAAACACAGACACAAATTCAACGTACCCGCTCGAAGCCCCTCTTTTCCCATAGGTGGCGCTATACGAGTATCTAGAAATTAAACAAATGAGCAATTTCAAAATTTCCATCCAATCATCAATCTAATTAGAAGACCTTGTAGACAAGAATTTTTTTCACAATTTTCATCGTATACACATTTTGTGTATCTCCGTTATTAAAGGGCCAGCATTCGCTTGAACTTCATAAGCCCCTTCAAATAATGAAGATAGGCAAATATTGTACACAACCAAAAATGCTGTGAAAGTTGCTCACTACGAAGTCCACTATTGAAAATCAACATTTGGACAAATTTTTCATCCTCAAAATTTTATATGGGGTGGGCGAGGGAAGTTGGGACAACATAAAATTAAAGAAAATAAAAAATTATCCAAATCGTAGTTTTGAATAGTGGAATTTAAAGTAAGCAACAATGTTAGTATTTTTAGTCATACACAAAATTTGCCTACCTTGATTATTTGAAGGAGCTGATGAAATTCAAACGAATGCTGCACCTTCAATATCACTGATAGGCAAAATATATATATGACAAAATTCTTGGGAAAAATTTTTGTCTACAAGGTTTGCTACTTAGATTAATGAATGGATCGGGCTTAAAAATCCAGACAACCAACCTATTTCCTTCATTTCTGAAATTAAACTAAACAACCAAATCTGACAATCGACACTGGGCGTAACAATCCTGGCAATTAGGTATACAAGCCCGATATAATAAAAAGGAGAGAAAAAACAGTTATTTCGAAATATCGAAAATTAATCAACAAATATCCAAATCTACCTATCTATACATCAACCATTAGCTAACAAGCAAATTCCAATTCCACAAGTACACTGTATCTGTCCTCATATTTCTTCGGCGACAAAAACACACCATCAGAATGCACACTGGTATAAATGTTACCAGATACGCGAGATCGACCATTTTACGTCACAAAATTGAATTTTTGATTGAATTACGCAAACGAGCACGATAGAGAGAATCATTACTACAGTACACAACCACGGCGCACTACTCCTTTTATAAATAATTATCATTGGATTTGACGGTGAAATTAATTTTTCTCTTTCTCCTTATACTCTCGCAGTGTATCAGGAAATTGAAAACGTTCACCAGTAATGAACGTAATTTCATTGGAAACAGAAGAAGAAAGAGAAGAAAAAAAACGAGTAAAATCTAACGCGAAAGACAGGCGAGACGTGCGCATGGCGAATATCTACGAGAATGAAAAAAAACACAGCGATACCGAGAGAAAAAGTGTAAACCTTTAAGAAAAAAGTAACGTTCATCGGACGACGATGTAACTCATTTATTCTACTCGTGTAAAATGCAATTCTAGGTACCTAAACTAATGAAAATGTATCTTGCCCAAACCCATCGTACTCGCAGAATTGTTCTTCATCTTTTTCCTCTTCGTAGCTATTATATTTTTGGTCTAATAAATCAATTAGAAACTCGACTAACGTTCAAGGATTACTTTCCGTATCAGATTTATAACATTAATTTTCTTTGAAAAATTCGATTAATTCGCTTGCAATTACGTAAAGATGAGTACAAAAATATCAATATTTATATCTACCAATAGCGTCATTTTCAACAAAATATTTTACATACTTGAAAAGTAAGTAGATATATTCAAAGTATTTTTGTTCAGTTTTTTTTTCTTTCTCGAAACTCCTATCTTATTAAAATCTAGAAAACTTCATTATAGCTTTACATCATCAAACCGTAAACAGGTAGATATCGCATTAAAGCTTTGACGTCATCTCAAAATCCTATTTTATACATTAAAGAATAACTCTGACGCTGTCATAGAGTATATGTTATCGCCCAGTCAAGACATACAACCCACACAATGCGTTAATATCCTGAAGTATTCTTCGTATTGTAGAGATATTGTTTCTTTATGACATGTACCATGAACACTCAAACACAGGATGCAATATCGAATAAGAGCCCCAGCATCGGAAAGCTCGAGAGTGAAGCACAATCTACTAGTAAATGTACGTAAGCAAAATGCTACACCACTGAGCCATTTTAAAGGCATTATTTGAAACTTGATAAGTGCCTGAAATAGATTAAATTATAACATCGGCACACAAGGGAATATTAAGAAGTGTCCATCGCAAATCTGCACAAATGTTTGCCCATCATGTAGTACTCCAGGCGCCTACGTAGGCACCTTATTTTTTTTACCTGGCACAGGATTAGATTTTACGTAGTAGTATTGTCAACACTGAAAAAATGATACTATTGTAATTTTATTATTTTATATTTCAAAAAAAAAATACGTATATTAGGGTAGATCGAAAAAAAAACATACCTCGGATTTTGACCAAACTCACGCAGATGGTTGAATTTCAGTTGAAAACCCACCACACAAAATTTTGTAGCCCCAGCTGAAAATAACGTGAAACTATGGGTCTTCAAAGTGGGGTAATTTTCGAAAAAACACGGTTTTTCGTAATTTTTACCTCCTAAAAATGGTGTAGGACCTCGGTCACAGAACTGAAAAAGTGTGATTTGAGTTTCTGCGTTTCGTTGTACTATTGGCATCTCTATCCGATACCATTTATTATCACCTACAAGGGGGTTGAAAAGTTGCGGATCGTAAACTCGACATATTTTATTCTTCAGAAAAACTCTATACGAGGGCTATTCACCACAATAATCGATCCATAAAATTTTTGCAGTCAAGAAAAGTGAATTCCAATCTAAAATTTCTTGATAACTATGGTAATAATTTCAACTATCTCGGAATTAGGAGATTGGCTGCCCTGAGACGCGAAACTTCTGAGCCATTTCGATTGGAATTCACTTTTCCAGACTGCAATTTTATGGGCCGATCATTGAGGTGAAAAGCCCTCGTATTGAGTTTTTTTAAAAATAAAATATGTCAACTCCTACGATGTGCAACTTTTCAACCCCTTGATAGGTGGTTATAAGTGGTATCGGATAGGGATGCCGCAGAAACTCAAATTGCACTTTTTCAGCCCTGTAACCGAGGTCCTACACCTCTTTCAGAGTTGAAAATAATGAAAAACCGTGTTTTTTCAAAAATAACATTTTGTATGGTTGATTTTCAACTCAAAGTCAACCACCTACGTGAGTTTGGTCAAAATCCCAGGTATGTTTTTTTTTTCGATCCACCCTAATATATATAAAAGAGTTGAATGTATAACGTTGAAATGAGTAAAAATGGCCAAATAAACAAGTTGCCGAACTCAAAATTTGAAGAAGCGATGATTCAAAAAGATCAAAAATTTGTAAAAATATTTTTTATGATTGAGGATTCCGCGCAACTCTACAAAGTAAACAGAAAAAGTTATTTACAAAAATTGCCTATCTTCAAAATTGAAGGGACTGCATGGAATGCGGATTACATTTTCGTTCTTAATCAGTGTTATTAATAGTGAAAATAAAAAATATCAATTTTGATTTGAAAAAACTGGGATGAAATTCATCACTTAGATCTTTAGTACGGACTTTTTAGCTCAAAAATCACTCCGGGTACTGTGGAGTACGTCACATATTTCGACTCCTTTCTGGGGGGCAAGGGAGGGGATGGGTGCAAATTTTGGTTTCCAGCAATAACTTGTCACATTACTCACTTACGAAAAAAATGTTATGACTAAAGTTGTAGAACATCAAAAGGCAAATATTTTCACTTCTTTGACTTTTTCTCCTATGGGGTTTGAAGGGATGCTAGAGCATGCAGAAATAATTATGTTTGGAAATTTCTTCAAGACACAAATCATTCTCAACAATTGGCTCAATTTATTAGTAAGAGTGGTTGATTCACATAGTACTTCCCACCACTATATGAAATAGGAAAAATGCGAGAATACCCCTTTTTCTCAAAATGGATGGTGGGGCATCTCTGCTGAAAAAGTCGTAACTTTCTCATAGTGTAGATCAGTTACAATAAAAAATTCGAAAAATTGGTTCAATCAAACGTTGCAGAACATCAAAAGACGAACATTTTTGTTTTTTATTTTCCGTAATAATTGGTCATGGGGGAGCTATGGAGATAACAAAAAAATTACATTGGAAAATCGTCAATTAATTAAACCTCCCTATGGAAGGCCCAATTCGGTGCCACAGTTGAAATTGCTCTATAAATCGAGTTCAGTGCCTACAAAAACCTCAAAATATAGTTCATTAGATTTTTAGCAAGCTGGAATTTATATCTGCCTCCCATTAGCATAACGCAATTGACAAGAGAACTTTTTAATAACTTTTTTGGATTAGGAAAAAATGGAAGAACGAAAATGATAATCTTTTGATGTTCTACAACGTTTGATTTAACCAATTTTTCGAATTTTTTATAGTACCCTAATTTTTAGAAAAGGGATTGTTTTTGTTTTTGTTTTTTTTTTTTTTTTTTTTTTTTTAATTTTACATAAAAGCAGGA